>JANHGN010014935.1:44153-107866 GCA_024605025.1 Megaceryle maxima | reverse complement strand
TAATTCACTGGTTGTATATAGTAATATATACATGGTAATATTAATTATAATTATAAAGAATAGTATAATATAAATAAGTATTAATACAATAGTACCTGCTTTACAGTGTCTACAGGCATGATTCAAGACCAGACATAGCAGGCAGAAAAAAGGTAGGAATGATGCTAAAATACAACACAGCAGACACACATACCTCTGAATTCCTAGAAAGTGAAGCAGAAAGCCCTTCCCCTTTGCTGTTCTGATGGAACATGTGAGTCAGGGTGAAACCTAAAACTTATACAGACACACAGAGAGAATATGAGAATGCAAGAATGCCACAATTCAGACTGCCTGGAATAAAGGCATGGAGAATCATGGGATGGTTGAAGCAGAAAGACATGTGAGATTGCGTAGTCCAAACCCATTGCTCAAAGCAGGGCCAGCTCCTGCGCCAATGTTTGACTAGCCTCAATAAAAAAAAGTTCTCTTATATTTAAATGGAATTTAATATTGGAAGCAGCCCTGTGGAGATATTAAGTGCAGCCCTGCAGAGAAAGACTTGAAGATACTGGTGGATGAAAAGATGGACATGAGCCAGCAACATGCACTTGCAGCTCAGAAGACCAACCATATCCTGAGCTGCATCAAAAGAAGCATGGCCAGCAGGTCAAAGGAGGTGATTCTGCTGTTCTACTCCACTCTGGTGAGACCCCATCTGCAGTCCTGTGTCCAGCTCTGAAGTCTTCAGCACAAGAAGGACATGGACCTGATGAAGCAGGTCAGAGGAGGGCCACAAGAACAATCAGAGGGCTGGAACACCTCTCCTATGGAGAAAGGCTGAGAGAGTAAGGAATAGTCATCCTGGAGAAGAGAAGGCTTCAGGGACACCTTATTGCACCTTTTCAGTACTTAAAAGGGGGCCTACAATTTTTTAGCAGGGCCTGTTGTGATGGGACAGTGGGCTAAACTAAAGGGGGGTAGCTTTAGACTAGATATAAGGAAGAAATGTTTTACAGTGATGGTGGAGAAACACCTGAACAGGTTGCCCAGAGTGGTGGTAGATGCCCCATCCCTGGAAACATTCAAGGTCAGTTTGGACAGGGCTCTGAGCAACCTGATCTAAGTTAAACATGTCCCTGCTCACTGCAGGAGGGTTGGCCTAGTTGACCTTTGAAGGTCCCTTCCAACCCAAAGTATTCTATGATTTTTTATATTGCTACTTCTGTCACTGAGCAACACTAAGAAAAGTCTGCCTCTGTCCTCTTTACAGCCCCAATCAGGTACTTACACACACTAATAAGATACATCCTACGCATTCCCTTCTTGAGGCTAAACAGTCCCAGCATCTATAAAATCAGGAATGGTCCTTGCTTGATCTGAGTGTGTAATTAATCATTTAACCTGTTAGGAGACATTATTCATTTTAAGCACACAATCTGGAGACTGCTCACAGACTCTGTGACATTTTTTATAGTGCTGTTTGCTTCCTTTGTCTGTACTAAGCAAACCTGACTGCTCCCACCACTGACGATGTTTCAGAAGACTCTGTTACATGGTTAAGCTGCCTGAAATGGAAATAGCAGGACAGTAAGAGAACCTGCAATTATTAACCTACACAATCACCCAAAAGTAGCACCTTTTTCCAATAAAGCAATAAGCCCACCCAAAAGGCATTCCAATCTTATGAACTTCAAACAATATGCACTTCTCAGGTTTCGATGTTATCTATCAAACCAAACTGCAATTTGCTATCATAGTCAGCAGCAATGTGAATCTAAGAACATAAATGAGCCACTAACACGTCAGACAAATGATGCACTCCTCCCACAGTCCACCTTCCAACAGTGGCTAAGAGCAGATGTCAGGAAAGAGTATAAAAACATGGAAAGTATGCTATGAAACCTTCCTAAAATACTGTCCCAGTCCTTCCTCAGCAGCAGCTCAGGAACTTCCAAGGATGGTGAGTTTGCATTTAATAATCCTGAGGGATTCCTCTTCCGTGGATTTATCCCGTCATCTTTTGAAACCCTGTGGACTTGGAGTCCAGGTAACAAGGAAGATCAGCTGATCAGTATTACAGAAAAAATGGAAGAACTCGAAAAAAATCAAACAGCCTCAGAAACAGCAGAAAAAACCCTAGATAGATAAAAGGTAATACGTGAGGTAGTTTTCAGAGCTTGGAAACAATGATGTGTTTCTTTTCATAGTAGAAAATTAGTTATGTTTCCCTATCAACTAGAATGATTTGTAGCTGTATTATATAAAACTAATAAAAGAATCACCACTCTCTCCTCTCTAAACCACTAACACTAATCATCTAGTTATGAAAATGTAACTGGAAGGAAAGATGTAAATAGCCAAATTAATTTTTTCCCCTTCAACTGTTATTTTTCTCTTCAACTAAAAAAGACACCAGAACAGTCCATCATGCAAGCACTACAGGGTCCTCACTGATGTCACTACAAAATATAGTGTAACCACAGCAACCCAAAGAAGTGGTGTGACTGGCTTACTTTTTTTTTGTGTGTGTGACAGCTTTTTTCTTACCTAGCACAGAGGGAAAGAAGTCAACGACCTGCAGAGCTAAACCCCTAAATCAATATAACATGAGCGAATAACTTGGTAACTAAAGAATCCTGTATTGTTGATTGCATTTGCAGTAAGATGCCTAGCTTAAGAAGTAATACATTTGTACACACCCCATTACACTGTGAACACCACCAAAACAAACCACTTCAGAATTACTGGGCCACAACAGGCACCCCCTGACATCAAGCACAGAGGTAAGCCTTAAAAAAGATCTGGGATAACCAACAGAAATATAATCACATTGAACAGCACATTTGAAGAGGTACACAGCAGCACCTGAAGGGCCACTTTTGTCAAAGGGAGGAGAGTTTAGCTAACAAAAACAAGCATCAGCTGTGATGTTGATCTATGGTCTGTACTGAACACAAGTTCATTGCTAACTGCTTCCCAATGGCAATACCTTGTCTCTGCTGCTGATGCTGTATAGCACACAGACAAGGGATAAAGAGTTCTAGCAACCAAACAGCCAAGCAGCAAGAAGAGTTGACTTTGAATTAAAGAGCGAGAGGATATATATGTGTAACTTTTCAGTGGTTACCTGAAAAGCGGAATGAGCAGCTGATCTATAAATAGATCTAAGGAGAAAAAACTGAGATTTATCACACCATATTTTCCAGGGCTATCTGATGTGACACAGCTCCATTCCTGGCCTGGCAGCAAACCAAGGCAGCTCCCAGTCAGAAAGGGATTCCTGAGGGATTCCAAGTTAGGCTTGGGAACAGTGCTATGATTAGTCTCAGTCACTAATGTAACACTAATGTTTAGCAGCAGTATCAACAGAGTGAAAAGAGAGAAACACAGTTCATGAGACTGTAAATATAAGGACTGGCTGTGCCAGATGGGAACAAAAAAATCATAGGTCAAGTATCTCGACTCCCAAGTATGTATACAACAGTGGGTGCTTAAAAAGGAATATAACAGGAAAAGCATATGGTAATGCTATCCTGAAAGACTCTAATGACCTACAAAAATTTGCAAGTTGAGGACTTTTCTTGGGCTGATGACTTTGTAACTCAGCTGACTCAAATGAGGACACAGAAAATCCAGGATTCTGTAGTATGTATACAAACAATATGGACACCTCTATTTCCCTAGCTTCACTATGCTGCAGTAGGCTCCATCAGGCTGCTTGACTTCTCAGAATATGGGTGGGTGTGCTTTGCTGTGGCTCAGTCAGAATTGCATGAGGCTACAGACCCAGAACTGAATACAAAAGCCCCCTGAGCAAACATTCACTTTTAATGACCAGCAACCACAGAGCTGAGATCAGAGAGACCAAGTGTTAAAAGCCTGCTTTTTAAAGTTTGACAGCAGTCATGGGCAAGCACAGAGTTGCACAGTTCTATCTGATGTGTATACATTTGTGTGGGCCAGCTTAATAGTAGCTGGGAACGGCTCAGATTGAGCAGAGCTTACTGAGGTTTTATTCTGAGAACAAGGGTGTATTAGCTATTGCAGAGTTTGACTGAATGGGAACTAGATACTTCCTGCATTTGGGCTTTCTCTGCGATTCAGTTAAGAGCTAGCTGAATGCATTCACCCTGAACTCTACAGAGAGTGCAACAGAGACACAGAAGGGCAGCTAATCCGGATGGGAGCCAGGCACCTGCAGAGCCAGTTGCCTTTGCTATGAGTGCTGTGTCTTGGCCCTACCACATTTGTCACTTGCATGCACTGCACTTTCTTTGGGTTGAACTCTCAGGGTGAAGTCCCTGATAGTCAAGCTGATCTGACATGTTAATGGGTTGCTGTAGAGGGCCCTCAGAGTGAAGAAGATTGTCAGATCTTAAAGGTCCAGGTTCAACAATTAAGAAGTTCATAGAATCGTAGAATTGTTCTGGCTGGAAGAGACCTTCAAGATCATCAAGCCCAACTTTATTCCTAGCCCTAGCAAAACCACTAAACCATGTCCTTAAGCACAACATCTACCCAGCTCTTAAACACCTCCAAAGATGGTGACTCCACTGCCTCCTTGGGCAGGCTATGCCAATGCTTGACAAACCTTTCAGTAAAGAAAGTCTTCCTAATATTCAGCCTGAACCTCCCCTGGTTCAACTTCAGGCCACTTCCTCTTGTTCTATTGCTTGTCACTGGGGAGAACAGACCAACTCCCTCCTCGCTACAGCTGCCCTTCAGGTGGTTGCACAGAGCAATAAGGTCTCCCCTCAGCCTTCTTTTCTCAAGGCTAAGCAGCTCCAGATCCTTCAGCCTTTCCTCCTAAGACACATGCTCCAAAGCCTTTCCTAGCTTAGTAGCTCACCTCTGTACCCTCTCCAGCACCTCAACACCCCCCTTGTAGAGAGGGGCCCAAAACTGGACATAGTATTCGAGGTGCGGTCTCACCAAAGCCAAGTACAGAGGAATGATCACCTCCCTGCTCCTGCTGACAACACTATTCCTGATACAGGCCAGGATGCTGTTGGCCTTCTTGGCCACCTGGGCTCACTGCTGGCTCATATTCATCTGGCTGTCTACCAGCATGGAGGTGCTGGATCCTTTTCTACCATCCAGCTTTCCATCCACTCCTCCCCAATCCTGTAGCATTGCCTGGGATTGTTGTGACCCAAGTGCAGGACCTGGCACTTGGCCTTGTTAAACCTCATACAATTGACCTCAGCCCATCAATCCAGCCTTTCCAGATGCCTCTGCAGAGCCTTCCTACACTTGAGCAGATTGACACTCCTGCTCAATTTGGTGTCATCTGCAAACTTACTGAGGGTGCCCTCAATCCCCTCATCCAGATAATTCATAAAGATATTGAACAATACTGGGCCCAAAACTGAGCCCTAGGCAACACTACTTGTGACCAGTTGCCAACTGGATTTAACTCCATTCACCACAACTCCCTGAGCTCAGCCATCCATCCATCCAGTGTATGTTTTACCTTATCAATTAACTGCTTTGATTTCAACAGGTTCATCAGCATAACTAGATTTGGTCATTTGTCACTGATTGTGTAGTAAGAAGGGACCTTCCCACCTGAAGCATCCCTGCTCCAGATGGGAGTAATCACAATTTTACTGACAAGACAATCTGGGCTTCATCTGGAACCAGCAATCCTCACCCTCTTCCCTAAGGAGGGATTGCTAACAAAATGAAACACAATGACACAAAGAAGTGATTTATATTCCAGCTCCTTTGCCTCTTTGTCTTTCCTGGCCTGATGGAAGAATTGTTTTTACAGATTGTTTTTTCTTCTCAAATTCACAAGCACAGATAAACAAAATTTGAAAACCTTCAAAGAAGACTAAACCTCTCTTTCTCAGTTACACCACTTTCAAAAACCTCCTAAGCACCAAGAAACCTGCTCTGTCCCCTCAAGTGCAGGTATCAGAGACAGAATATTGCACTGGTCCCTGCCAGGCAGGTTTCAGAATTTCTTTCCGATGAAAAAAATAACACTTTTTAAACATAAACCCACGTGTATGCGGGGAGACTTACATGGAATTCTAGGAAACCACAGAGAGCAGTCAGACCTTTGTAAGGGTCAACACCCAGGGACAGGCTCCAGGCGATTCGCTGTGACCCTGGAGGGCTGCACTAAGCTGCAGGCAGAGACAAGGAGACCGCAGTCTGTCACGCAAAAACATTTCCTCAAACCAGCTGCGCAGCCAGGCCCTGGAGGAACCCGGCGGCACTCACAGCACACCGGGACTTACACCGGCCGCTTCTCCCCTCGTCGCGGCGAGACCCGCAGCGCCATCACAGCTCGGCGTCCCCAGCGGCGCTGGGCCTGCGCCACACGCAGCACTAGGCCGGGGCGCGCGCCGGGCGGAGCGCGGGCCGGCAGCGCACCCTTGTGGCCCGCCCGCGGCAGCGCGGTCTTCTCCCGCTCCTGCCGTCCGTGGAGACCGGCCCGTCGGCTCCTGCCTCCGAAGCGGCTGAGCGAATCCCGCTGCGGGGCCGTGTCCTCGTGGGCATCTCCTGGCCCCAGCGCGGAGAAGGTATCGGTGCTTCTCCCTCAGCTGGGCCTCCTGAGCTGGGGGCTTCACCTTATTCCAGGGGACTCCGCTAGCAGCGGTGTGCACAGAGCAGGGGTGGTCGGTCACCAGTGGGACGCAGAGGGCCTCCAACCACGGGCCTGGCTCGGAAAGCCATGAGTTCATTGTCCAAGAACCACTGCTGCACCTGCCCCATGCTCCACTGCTGCTCCCTCATTTCACAGCACCCAGTTCTGAAAGGCAGTTCTTGGAAGCATCTGATGCCAAAAGGGAAACAAACCCTCCACCAGCATTTGCCACAGGAGCCCAAGGGGTGACACAGCACTACAGCATGCCCAGCTTTGGTCGTCTTTGTTCTGGCACCCAGAACAGGAGTGTGGCTAGAGCAAGCCTTGAGCATGATGGGGTGATCTCTGCTCTGGCCTACACATACAAAGCAGTTTGTTCTCAAGGCAGCAACCTGTGAGATTCTGAATGACAGACACAAAATAGAGGAGGCTTAGTTACATGTCTGAGAAAGCTGTGATTTCACTGTTTGTACCCCTTCAAACCCACCAAAGCCTGGGCTGTCTAAGCCTAGCTTCAGTTAACCACTAATAGCTACAGCAAAGCCTGGCCTGAAAACACTTGATAGACAGGGTTTTCAAAAGCACTTCAGATCAGCTGGGAACAGACAATGGCATGTGTGTCCTTAGCCACTTTGGTGTTTCTGGAAGACCTTGCAATGTTCAGCATGACATTTGATTTATCTCTTCTCTGCAAGAATTTATCATAACTTTAAGGCCATTTCTGTTGGAGAATATTTCACTTTGTTATACTGTCAATGCAAAGGTAGCAGAAGTTTACCTTTAAAAAGCAATCACAACAATGTGGAGATAAAAATCACACCACAAACCCCAACTACCACCACATATGTGGCTCTTTCAGTCCTAACTCCTCCAAGGCAGCTGACCAAATAACCACATAACAGGACTCCCTACCCTACTACAAGCTTTGAAACGGTTGGGGTGTGAAAATTTTACAGAATATGTTTAATTCATCACTGTCACACACAAAAGTCAATTAAATTCAAATCCAGAAGCAGAATAAATATGGTCACCCAGCTCATCAGCATGTGTCTGTCATGCACTGCTCTACAAGTAGCAAGACAGTAACAGTCTGAGTTCCTAGGTTTGCACTTCATTTGGGTTATCTATATTTACTATCTATTCTGGAAGACCTCCTTTCTGAACCTAGATATAAGCAGCGCTGGTGACAAAGTCACACTTAGCAGCATGTTGGTCTCAGGGAAACTGCAGCAGCTTCAGAAGACATCTTCCTCCCTCCAGAGCACTCCCCATTAACTGAGGGCACTTACAACTGGGGTATTCTCATAAATATTTCCTGAACACTCGGAATATGCCACTGAAAGATACCTACCTACTGCTCACAGTCATCTTCCCAGGAGACCCTGAAGGGCAGGAATATGTTTATCTTCTTTGTTGTTTTTATTTGGGATGGTAAACCTTCCACAGCCCTACTGTAGACTTGCAGTCCACACCAGCAGCATATGCACATGACCTTGCCGGATCCATTCCTGCCTATAGTCTGTGCCCTGGAGAAGTAGTTAGGTACCTCTTTAGGTGACTGTACTAGAGCAGGCACAGGGGCTGCTTAGCAGCTCCTGGGACTAGATGGAGACAGTCTTTTACCTAGATGGCTCTCAGTGCCTTGAGGCAGCCAGTCCAAAACCTTAGTCACAGGATCTGAAGCATCACTTAGAATCATGGAATGGTTTGGGTTGGAAAGAACCTTTAAAGGTCATCTAATCCAACCTCCTGCATTGAGTAGACACTTTTTCAACTACATGAGGGTGCTCAGGGCCCCATCCAACCTGACTATGAATATTTCCAGGGATGGTGCATCTACCACCTCTCTGGGCAACCTGTT
This sequence comes from Megaceryle maxima, assembly GCA_024605025.1. Lineage (NCBI taxonomy): Eukaryota > Metazoa > Chordata > Aves > Coraciiformes > Cerylidae > Megaceryle > Megaceryle maxima. The sequence continues at coordinate 99,425 of JANHGN010014935.1, read as the reverse complement.
TGGACTGATTGAATTTGCCACTTAGCATCTGTTGACTGAATTTATTGGTCGGTACCCTTGCATGTGCTACATCTGGGCTTAACTCCTTCACATACGTGTATTTTTCTTTTTTGATGACAATGAAATACTCTGAAGCATCATATATATATATAAAAAAAAAAAAAAGTGATTCATGGGGTATCTGAGCTTGTGCCAAGAAGCAATGCCACACACAACCCCCCTCCAAAGGGGACCATCTCTTAGATCTGCTCTGCAGGGAGGTGTTTGCCCCACTGCTGGCATGTTGAAGGAGAGGTTATTACAGTGTACCCCATGGGCCTGTGGGAGAAATCAGGCCAATGTAGGAGCAAAGGAGGCATCAGAACAAATGAGGGAGCACATGAGCTGCATTTCAGGCCGAAATCTCTATATCCTGAATGACTGCAGCTTGTTTACACACCTAATGGGGAGTGATGCAGATGGGAAGTGGGATTTAAAGCCATCACAGAACCTTAAAAATAGAACAGTGAAAGTCATTGTTCCCATTCTCAATAAGGAGGACAGGAAATGAAAACGCATGAGCGTGGAGGCTTTCTGCTCCAGCCCTGAGGGAATGACCCAGAGTCATGAGAATATAGGACAGATATTGAAGCAAAGAATGAGAAGCAGCAGGAGACAACAGAATATAATTTGTGTGGATAGACTGTAGCAGCCTCTACAGAAAAAAATCACAAAACATTTTATTGAGAGAATATTTTATATTGCTGTGGGCAATTGCTCATCATCCACAAGCAGAAGTGGAAAACTGCTGGTGAGACAGAACAAGCAACTTCAATGGAAACACCACCTTTGTTTCACAACAAACAATGCAGTAGCATTTTGCTAACATGGACATTGTTTAGGGTGATAACAGGAAGTATAGTGAGGGTTATGTGATTAAACAGATCAAAGAAAAACATACATTATGCATCACAGGGAAAATCTTTGCTGTGAATCAATCTCCTTAGGGAAGCAGAAGAGTTGTTGTTTTCCAAGTCACTTGGAATTAGAAGGGAGAAGCATTGAAGATCACATGGTAGAGAACACTGGTGTATGGACTGAGGGATAAGCAATTCTGCTTATCTTTGTGACAGGGTGTATCACTGGATGCATTTTTAAAGGCATAAAAATGCTCATAAGGATTTTCCAGGCTGTTAATAGTGATGGCAAGTGGGAAGGAAAAGGAGTTTGTCACTGGAGGATAGTGCTGGGGGTAGGTCATGAAGAAACAATGGGGCTTGGGGGGAGGAGAAACCACATTCCAGGAAGGAGTTACTCCTCAGGCTGAAGGGCAGCCTCTGCTTGAGAAGAAGGGTAGACAAAGACTGGGGTACAGTCATGTAAGAGGAGGAAAGAAGTCAGCTCTGAGAGGTGTATGTGGATGAGCAAGTGAAAATCAAGACAAAGAGAAGAGAAATGAGTGAGGATGGAAAAAGGAAACACGTGTTTGTGAGCAAAAATAGTTACAGTTATAGGAAGCATGTTGTGGAAACAGACTGTTTGTCCCAGGTGGTTAACTGTAACCAACCATACTATTTGGAAGAAACATTTCCAGATTGTCATCACAATGTCTTGTGAAGTAGGTAAGCACTGACAGAGGAGGGAAGCAAAGACAGAAAGATTGAAAGGCAATGGAGGAGTCTCTGCTGGTGTAAGACTAGAAGTTGAGCATCCCTCACACTTAGCCCTGAGCTGGACTTTGTATCTCTTCACTTGTGAACATACACTGTGAGTGCCCCAGGGTCTGCTGGCTCATCATCAAATACACTTGACCGAAAGAAATCTCTGTCTAGATCAAACTTCAGAGTGCTGTTAAATGTTCCCCAAAGTGTACCCTGAGCCAGACCCTTTGAAACAAAGTGAGCAGTGTGTTCTAGCAATCCCAAGCACCATGAAGCAGAAAGGAGAAGGGGTAATTCCAGACTTAATGCTATAGTGACAGGAGAAAGAGATGACAAATATGAATTGTTTACTGGACAGTGGGACTTGCTCCAGTTGTCGTGAGATCTATGCCAACCAAGCTATGCTGGTAGCTACTCTTATTATCTATTACTAATACACTAATAGATGTGTATTAGTCTTCTCTGTGTTGGTATAACCAATAAGGTCACAGAAAGGGGAGAGAAAGAGTGGATTGCTCCAAAATAACTAGATTGGTTAAAAGAAAAAAACTAAATCAACCAAACAAAAAACACCACCACAATTACTTTCTTGGCAAAATGTGTACATTTTTAAGGAAGACAACACATTGGTGAATTCTAACAATACTGATTTGTTTTAAAGCTTGTTTTCAGGAAAAATAGCTAAAACTTTGCTCCAAGGAGTACATTCCACCTTTGTTTGCTTCCCAGCCAACAGTACGCTTTGTAAGGACTCAATCCTTGGTGTGTTGTCAAAATTCTCTCTCAAAGCTGTGGGTGGGGGTACTTTACATATGATTCTCTTCCTCCCTTAATTTTGCAGCAGCAGCAGCAGCAGCCTTTCTGTTTGCTTGTCTTATGCTTACCCAGGGGGCAATAAGGGTCCTGTCCCAGGAGAAGCCTGCTCTGTTGTTTCAGCACTTCTCATAAGTTGTTATGGGGGATGGGAAAGATGGTTCTACCTGGAACCTCAGTATCCCAACGTGGGTCATAACTTCACACGCAAAGCTCAGGAATCAGATATATCTTTTTCAGCTTTATCATTGTGTGAGGCTCCATATATTACTCTTGAGGTTCAGAATTAAAAGTATACTGCAGAAACTTTTTCCAGTTAGAGTTGATTAAATTTTACTCCAGAGACCTGAGCTGAAAATTTCGATCAAATCCTGACTTGACTCAGGCTAGCTCTGATTTTAATATAACAAAAGGCAAAGATCTGCAGGTCTTTGCAAAGATTTGAGTAAAACTCTCTTCATGCCAGTGTCCATGTTAACAGATGTTTAGCACTACCAGTGTAAGAAATGAAATCACTTTTTGTAGAAGACTAAACCAAAACATGAAGATTTCTTCATACAGTACAAAGTAGGAATAAATCTGTAATCCAGACCTGTTATTCAGAAATTATTTGGTACCACTGCATTACTACAAGGACTCAACCCCAGGAGTGTCTGTCAGGAACAACTGTTAGTCTTCTCCTTGTGCAATCAGAAATGTTAACTGCATCTAATATGTTGAATATGATTTCAAAGCTGCTTTTCCAGTATGGTATCTGCACTAAAATTAGTATCATAGGCATAAATAAATAGCCAGTTCAAAATTATTGTAGAACATGATATTCCAAAGTGTCCTAGAACATTCCCAGACCCAGATGTGTAACAGGCCAGAACAGAATGTGCTGCACAGAAGCAGGGAGAGGGATGGAGAGAAACTTTTGACCTAAGGCCCTAAGTCACTGGATCAGATCTCCTCCTCTCACAGAGTCACATCAAGTTTATTGTGTCCATTCAGAGCAAGCCTGACTTCCAGGGTGGGAAATCTTATGTCAGAGTGAGCCTTCAGGAACTCACAGGGATCCTTCAGCAACTCACAGGCATCCTTCAGCAATTTGGATGTGTTCTTCCCATTCCAGGGCCTGGACACACAAGATACTCCTACCCTACTAATGAACAGTTTCCACACAGAACAAAGCCATCATTTATGTAAAACCATCTGAAACTGGTACTGAGAAAACAGGTTTCCAGTTGCAAATATGAATGTATTGTAAGTTAATTTAAGGAAAAAAGTTGCTGGCTATGAGCCATCTGCAGGAAGTGTACTACAGATGATTGTAGCCTCTATCATGATAGATTTAGCCAGAAAGAGTCTTTGCAGAAGTGAACATCAAACATAATGTCAGAAAATCGTTCATCTTCCAGTCTGTGAGAGCAAGCCATGAGGTAGGAAAAAAAACAACCAGCAAACTCCACAGGTGTGGGCGACAGCTAATGCTGACATAGCTATAACGTAGTCAGGGGTTAAATTAAAAAGTCCTCTGATTATCATATAATTTCCCCCATTGCCCACAAACCACTTCCTTTTCTACCCATGAATTCTTCTCCATCTTCACAGTAGACAGAGGGCTGGTGCCTCTGTGTCAGACAAGCATGAAGTCGGTTGCTGTAACTTTCTGTGTCCTCTGCTTTCAGTTTGAAGTCCTGTACGGTGAGTAGCTTCTCCTGGCAATAGATGTCTCTATGGAATATATCTCACCCAATGACGGGAGACAGTAAATGAGGCATGAGAGCAAGGGGTTAGAGGAACAGGGGTAATCAAGGAAAACAGCTGCAAAAAGATCACTCTCAACTTTAAGATCGTTATAGTTGTTGGGAAGAGAATTCCTTCCGGCACATGATGTTTGCTCCAAAACTAAAAAGTACAAGTTTTCTTACCCTCTATCTGTTTAGAGTGTAGTGCTCCAGCCAGCTTCCCTTGCTGGGCACAAGGTCTCAGAGCAGTATGATGGTGAATGGCTTAATAAAGAGAAGCCAAGTTATTGATATTAAACCCGCTCTTGTTTGGGCAGGGAATTTTTGTACTATGAAAAATGTATATGACATGCAAGAGTGGATGAGATTGTTTTGGTGCAGACTTGAAATGCAGACTGACTTAAAAGGAAGCGTAGCATTCCTAATGCTGTGTTTGAGAAGGCACTTGGTGACAGCACTGATCTCAGGCCAGCCCTAAACGTGGATGTAGTGGTTTATAAGATTCAGTGTTTTATCACAGCTATGCAAAGTAAAATACTAGAGCTCATGTTTATCTGTAGCCTCCGAAGCCCACATATTACTGGGCCAGGATGGAAATACAGATAGTATCTGATTAAGCAGAGTGGTTTTTTTCATACATATGCTTACTGACAATGTGGTATAATGCATCATATAAGTAAGACCTGAGATTTTGTGCACACAATTATTAAGTACCATCTAAACATGTTCCTTTGTGAGACATGCCAAGGGCTATTGAATATGTTTGCTTCTTAAATTCTAGAGATACAGGGTAGGTTTCAAGTCCCCATGTAGAATTTAAGTACTCCTGAGGTCTCATACAGAATAAAGACCAGTTTCCAGCTCCTTAGTCAATGTACACACCCGTCTGAAGGTTAACTAATACAGAGATAGTATACTGAGTTTTCAGATATATTGGAAAGATGGATAAAATCACAGGGAAGGAGGATTGTGATCACTGTCTCTAATGAGATGTGAGCTGCTCTTTTTCTCCTTGAAAAGTTATTCTTAAATCTACCAAAAAAAATCCTGTCAGTTTTGTTAAATATTCCTCAACTAGTCAATTGAGCGTGCATACTTGACCAGCATGCTTTTATATGTGGCTGGAGCTATCTAAAAGACCATTCCTTGTGGGAAGAAATAATTGTTCTGTCTGATACTGGCATTTCTCCCTTCTTTCTCCCTTCCTTCAGATATGAAAGGATAGGATTTGGGCAGGAGTCTTGGAAGAGGAGATGGCAGGAGAAAGAGACTGCCTATATCAAGAAATGGTATCTCTCAGTTGTTTTTTTTTTTTTACCTCACAGTGCTTTTGGCATAATAAGAACTAATTATTAACATTCTTGATACAAAGAGAAGAGCTGTAAAAGATCAGCTTTGCTTAAGACACATTAGGGTCTCATTTGGAGAATAAGACAGCACTCTAGAGAGTAAGCATTGTGACAAATTCTGGGGAGTAAAAGCAGAGGAAATTCTGAGATTTTGGTGGTGTTTTTTGTTTGTTTATTTGTTTGTTGTTTTTAAATGGTTTGGTTTGTTTGTTTGTTTGTTTTTACTTAACATTTAGCAAGTCCTACTTTGGATATATGGATAATTTTTTTTCAGTGTAAATGGGTCACGGAAGATGATATATGTGTGTGTGCATGTGTATTATGATTTGATAACCCAACTGTGATAAAGAAATTCTTTGTAAGAGCATGGAGCCTCTCTGGTGCCTGTAGAGAAAAACAGGCAATGGGATTTTGGAGTAGAGTTATAGGATTCTATAGAACTTGAGGCCCTTGCTACGAAATGATGCATATGAGCTTTTGCACGCCAACATTTGCAAAGCATTATCACTCTTCAGTCACAGATCTCCTGTTGTCAACACAAGAAAATCATGGTAATTTCTTAGAAGGGTGTCTGAAATATTATCAGCAAGAACTGCTGTGTTAATGGTATATTTTATAAGAGATACCACATTTCACAAGATGTGTTATACCATAGAAACAATCCCAATTATAGATGTCTTCCTAGAGTAATTTTGGCCATTACTTGCTTTGCCCATAAGCACTGCTTTCCTCTCTTTATCCTCAATTCTTGAAAGACAGGAACATGTTAGTTTTAGGCATATGACTAATGACACTGAATTGACAGTTTTATCTTTCAGAGTGCCTTGAAAGGTCAAAGCTACGGTAACTTAAAAGACTGTGATTTCAGCGTGCATTTAGTATTAACAAAACAAATGTGTTCATTTTAAAGGCAGAGACTGCACTCTCCTTGCTCATCTTCAGAGGCAAATATACCAAAGTGAAATTATACTTGTTCTTTTATCAGCTAAAAAGTTTTCTGAGAGCTGATGCAAACAAAACAATCAGCAAGAAGACAAAGGAAGAGTATTCTAGTCTCCTACCCTAAAGCCTAAGTTCTGAAATTAATTAAAAGTGATTGTTAAACTTCTCTTAGGACCAAAATGTGTAATGGATTAATGATGTTTGCAAATAGCATTGGGTCTGCCAAAGAGCAACCAGAAAGCTCAAAACTGCAATCCTATTAAAATGAAAATAACCCACCTTCCTATAGAAATTCCCAAACCTCTGCCAAAGTACTTTCCCACTTAGTAAAGACAAAATCAAGATGAAAATATAGATGACCATAAATACACCTATACATAGAATGTACACACACACACACATACTCTTTCATAGTTTAAGATAGCAAGATTTTACTTTTATATATATGTTCACCTCTTGGATTCAAATCTGAATCATGGTATTTGTCTTGACACTGCTTCACATGAGGTGAGCCAGGAACAACTCTATGCAACTCCACAGTGTGAAACTCCTATGAAAGGAATGACATTTCTTTCCTCTTATGTCAAAACCTTCATATACATTTGAATTAGCTCTTTTACGCAAAATAGCAAAAAGGAACCTTATGGCCAAATCTATGCATTTTTACTACTGAACCAGTGAGATTCTTCTGTTCATTTTCAATGATACTGTGACGTAGTCTTCTATTCATATACTTTCTGAGGTAGTACTAAGGAGGTTTAGTGAATATCCCAATGTTATTGGACGTTTGAACCCCAGTTTCCTATCTCCCATCCCACTAAGTGTACATTTCGTCTGACTGTAGCTTGGTAAATGACATCATAAAAGTGTCTGGCCATTAACCACAAAGTGATACAGGTCCATAGGATTACCCTAGGAATGAACTGGTACAAATGGGCCCAGGAGAACAGCAAACAGGCACAAGGAGGGGGAATAAGCCACTTTTTAATATGCAGTGAGGGCATTCACATTAGGAGCTGATGCAGAATAGCTAGCGAGTTGGAAATGTGTATCGGATCTCACCCAGTGTGGTCATCCATATAGAAAAATCTGTGTTTAATCTCAGGCACTGTTAATATAATTTTAAAATGGGCTCCCTTTATACTATGCTAAGAACACTCTTCAGTATGGGCATTTGTTTCAGAGGAATACTAATTGCATCACATTTACCAAAATGCTCATTCAGAGAAATACATTACTGAGTATTTCTTGAAAAAAGGCAGTTAAGGCTTCTGGGCCTGAGAGGATACAAAATGATCTTTCAGCTTGCCACAAGGTCACATGAACTACATGCTTAATGACCTCTTGCTGCCCTTTTCCATTAAAATCAGGGATTAAAATCATGATCTCTGACAAATGTTTTAAACCACTTGCTATGAAAGGGCCATTTCATTAGCTAACAGCAAAACTGAACTACTCTCAGAGACAAATAGAGAAATGAAATTCAAAGCTGTTCTCTTATTGCCCAAGGTGGGGCATCCCTGCACTCCTCTGGGGCACTGGGGGAATATGGCACTGCTTGGCTATGTAGCTGCCCTGACAGAGTCAGCATCTATCTCTCCTGTCAGATGATCAGGGACAAATGTAGAGGTCTCAGCTACAGGTGGATGTTTTTCAAAAGTGTGTTTTATTTAAAATATGTCAGTTGACGTATTCACCATGCTCCCTAGCTTCTGCTATATCAATACACTTGTTTTTTAATTTTCAACCCTAAATAATTTGCCTGCTGTTTGGCCTAATTTTAAAGGTATATGTTACCAAACTACAGGCCATAAAACTACAGAACACTTAAAACAATTGTTATTTCAAATGCTCTTCTCATAGCAGCTATTTTTTTTTTCACCATGCAACATGCAAGTCATCAAGAACTGTTTCTTTATTTGACCTTTCTGTTCAGCTTTTCAGACTATATACCATTATGAAGGCTTGCACTTTCTGCATCTATGCCTACAGCACATCTAGAGCTCTGTTTCACTGTGGGTTGGCAAGCTGTGTGTTTTGTCTTATCTTCACACCAGTGGTATAAGATGACAAATACCTAGTCTGTTATCACACACTTACGTACTAGTCCTGAGAGAAGTACAGATATTAGAACTGTCACTGAATTAGATAATTCAGGGTGCTGACTGTGATAAGTAGGAAGAGGATAAATCAATCAGAAAGGGATAACAGTTTCTATTGCTTTGCAACTGAGCATCACAGTGTCTTCCAGAAGTCCATTGGCTTACATGTCACACTAAAAATATTTTAAATGAGTATCACTCATAGCAATGCTCCTGCCTACTGGGGAGCAAGAATTCAAAGAATGAAAAAGCATGACCATTAAAAGATTGCCTCCATCCAGAAAGAACTGAGAGTATATAAAAGTACTCAAATGAGAATAATCTTCTGTTCCTGTGCCTATGCAGACTGGATGTCAAAGACAACAGATGCCTTGGGAAAAAGATTATTTATACTGTGTGATTGGTGCAAGACCTGGCACAGTTGTGGGCTTACTCTGCGAGGATCTAGACTACCATGTAGCAGTAACAAGAATAATAGGATGGTGCATCAAAGTCTTTAAGTATTTGCCCCATATTTTCTTAGCATAATAAAATGTTATGTACAGTAAATTTCAATTTAAGCATCTTCTGAAGGACTTGCTCACGCTACCAGAAAACAGGAAAAGCAGATATTATTTTTTTTCTACTTGTCTGTGTACCTGTCTGTACCTTTAATTTCAGGGCACTTCAGAAATTAAAATTCCAAATGGAACACTATCAGGCTGTGCCATATAGCCAGTGCTAAGATACAAACCATTTCAAAGCTGTACATGCCACCAACCCAGCCAGGAAATTCTACTCAATATTGCCACAGAGGGTGGTCACGGAGGTAGTGGCTGAAAAAAACAAATCCAGAAAAATGATTAAAAATGTTCCTATCTCCCATAATGGGGGCTGCCTATGCACAAAGGACTGATAATCACAAAGAGAAGTTACTATTGAAAAAGGAGCAAAACTGTATGCATTGCTTCAATATTTCCTTCTTGTATGTATTGGAGCATCTTCCAGATATTCATTCTGGATGTGCCATAAGACGTTTTCATGCACTGTAGAGCAGTGGGGGAGACAAATATAGACTGATTTCAGCACTTTGGTCTGTAAACAAAGTATAATGCTGGCGCATTGCAGACTCCGGATTTGGGAAAAATCAGAAGTATGCTCTTTTATTTGGGGACAGATTTACTCAGTATTTTGGGGAAAATTTTACTTTCATCTCAGCTTCTACTTATGAAGTATATCTATTACTTTGTAGATGTGTTTTAAGAATATGTAAATGCTTTATGATTGATATTAATTCATGCTGAATGCATTTTCTTTCTACTTTGATTTTTATATTTCATGCTTTTATCATATCATATGATTTTATAGCATAGCACAGACAAGCTCAGATAGGCTAATGATACAAATTAGAAAATAACTTCAGCATCTTAGCATTGCATCACTCAGCCCCTGTTCCTGCATCTCTCTTGAATTTTAAACAGGAAACAATTCTGTATTTTTCAGGAGTTGGTATCTGCTCGTCAAGACCATGCAAGAATATAGGTAAGACACATTTGCATAATTTGGTTTATACTTTTAAACTAGACTTTTAAAATAGACTTTTATAGATCAGAAAATACTTCCCTAGATGAAAAAAAAATTATTATATTTTTTTTACAGAATACTTTAACATGTTTTTGTATGAGGGAATTTCCCATGCTATTGGTCACTGACTCTAGAAAGTCTAACTCTGAGGTAGCAGGAGGTCCTTGGTCAGTTTACCTTCAGTTACTGTCAGTTTACCTTAAGTTTTCAGCTACATCATTAAATGGGCTGAATGGCCAAGCCCAGAGGGTGGTGATGAATGGAGTTAAATCCATTTGGTGGCTGGTCACTAGTGGTGTTCCTCAGGGCTCAGTACCGGGGCCAGTTCTGCTTAATATCTTTATCAGTGATCTAGATGAGGGGATTGAGGGTATTTAAAAGACATGTAGATGTATCACTTAGTGACTTGGTTTGGTGGCAGACTTGGCTGTCCTGGGTTAATGGTTGGACTTGATGATCTTAAAGTCCTTTTTCAACCTAAATGATTCTGTGATTCTTTTGTAATTAGGGTGCAGATTGTGAACTATAAAACAGAGATACTTATATGCATCTTTGTTCCACCTTGTTTTATCCGTGAATAGGACAATCAGTCTGAGGCAAAGATTATATGTCCGTATACTGTTTGTTCCAAGGGGACCTTTAAACACTGTCAAGTAACTCACTGATCCAATACTAACAGTGACCTCTCCAGTCTTGTAGTAGATAACAGGCCAGGTCTTATTTCATTTATTTTCTCAGGAATGGCTGACATGACCAGAATGATACACTGGTATCTCATTGTACAGGCTTCTTTCCACAGGCAGACTATTCTGAGTACCTATAAACCTTAAGTTTCAATCACATGGTTCTCTTGCTTTGTTTAAATGAGTTTCTTAACATTTTAGGGATTCTTTTCATTGCTATGCAACTGACTATACTTATTGTTTTCATGTCTTCAGAGCAGCCTCACATCTCTGATTCCCAAGTGATGATGGAATTTGAAAATAGAAACTTCAAGTTCACATTCCCCAACCCCAAAAATGTGAATGAGTTCAGCATGATCCTCTTTAAAGGGCATGGAAAGGAGGAGATCTGTGCACTCCATCTGAATAAGGAGAAAGTTATCCCCAAGAGTAATGTCACGTACTGTCAGACAGAACATTCAAATAGCAGCACCACTTTCTTTCTTAAAAATCTGGAACAAAAGCATAATGACATCTATACCTACTGCCTGGAGATATTCTTACCCCCTCCTTATAGAGATTGCCAGCTGAAAGAAACCTATTTGTACATCCAAGGTAAGTTTAATTCTATTCTCCCCTCACTTCAGCTTACTGATGAGTAGACATTGGGCATGGCTGTGCTGCAGTCAAAAATGTGACTAGTCTTAGCACAAATATTTCCAAGACAGCTTAAAATTACGTAGCAGAGGCCTGGTAACAGTGGAGCTGTGTTGGCAGATTGCTCAGCATGGTCTCTCCATATTTATTCGTCTTCTTGGGCAGGTTTTGCAAGCTATGCTGAGCTTTGCATATTGTTTGTGGCACCCAAGCTAAGTAGATTACATCTTCTGCAGTCCCACCTTTGCCTGCAGCAGGAACTTCCCACTGTCCATTTTCCAAGCTGCTGAGTATAAATGTTAAGATTATTTATAGCTGGGGAAGAAAATCCATTTTAAGAGCTAAATTCATGTGCCTAGGATAAAAAAAAAAAAAAAAAAAAGTCAACAACAACAACAAAAAAACCCCCCACAACCAAACAAACTAGCTGTGAAATAGCCATGCTACTAGTGGTATATGGAACTCTTTGATGCCGTACTGATGTGAAGAAGATGCTGTTCACCTCTCCAAAGAAGGCCTTCACTTTTAGAGCCTTTTTAGAGCTGAAGAGATCCACAACTGCTGAGAATTTTTGGCCTTTACTTAGAAGGGTTTGGACTAAGTTCAGAAGACTCACTGCACGGGCTTTAATGTTGAATTACCTTTTACTCAGTGGCTCTTTGGTATACTGTGAAGAAAGAGTTAATAGTGTTTTTGCTCACATCCCTTCAGTTCTCCATATAGTTCAGTTACAGTATGGTACTGCCTGCTCTTCTATTGCAATCATTTCCTATCTCTCAGCACCAGAACTAAACAAAGATAGAGGCTGAAACACCAGGGCTACAATTATGTGATTGTGACAAATTATGTCTCAGACCTCCCTGAAATTAAAACAGCTTCTCAGAATCAAGTTGTGACATCCCTTTTTTTTCTTCAGTGTTTCCCAAAGCTGTCCATTTCCATTGTATGGATAGCCAGATAATCATAGCTATTGCCAGATGTTTCACGCCCTATCATATCATATTTTCACCCAGATCAGGTGATCTTGTGTCCCCCAGCTTGCTATCCTATCTAAACATGACTGGCAAAGTACACCCTTTCTTTTGACCAGGCTTCCCTTTCACAGAATCACAGAATTTCTGAGGCTGGAATAGACATCCAAGATCATCAAGTCCAGCCTAAGACCCAACACCACGACATCAGCTAGACTTTGTCACCAAGTGCTACATCCAATCTTTCCTTAAACAGCTCCAAGGATGACAACTCCACCACCTCCCTGGGCAGTCCATTCCAGTGTCTAATCACCCTTTCCATGAGGAAGTGCTTCCTAATAGCCAAAGTAAACCTCCCCTGGCACAGCTTCAGGCCATGCCCTCTTGTCCTCTCACTAGTTGCCTGGGAGAAGAGCCTGACCCCCACCTGACTACAACTTCCTTTCAGGTAGTTGTAGAGAGTGATGAGGTCCCCCCTGAGCCTCCTCTTCTCCAGGCTGAACAACCCCAGCTCCCTCAGCCTCTCCTCATAAGACTTTTCCTCCAGTCACTTCACCAGACTTGTCACTCTCCTCTGGACTGGCTCCAGCATCTCACTATCCTTCTTAAAGTGAGGGGCTCAGAACTGCACCCAGTACTCGAGGTGAGGCCTCACCAGTGCGGAGTACAGGGGCAGAATTACATCCCTAGACCTGCTGGCCACACTATTCCTGATACAGGCCAAGATACCATTTGCCTTCCGTGCCAAAAATCACCTGTGGTACTCACTGAATGTAAGCTTAAGCCTTGCTCAGGTCTGAAATATCATCATGCTCTCAAGACTGGCTTGGTTTATTTTCACTCTCCACTTTCATCCCTGTGAACCAACAATGTGACCTCTCCTGGAAAACGGCAATGTTCTGCTGTTCTTCTTCCTCCTGAATACACTTTTCCAACATGGCTTTTCACCTCAGGAAAATCCTTCTCCAGAGCTTGCTTCTTTTATTAATGTGAAGAGAAAAATGGAAATACTTTGAAAAATTATTTCTCAAAGTGTGTGTGTGCTGCAAATTATCAGTAATGACATTTTTTGCCTCCTCATGTCTAGATAAGGAAGACTGCATTTCAGTGGGACTTATGTCATGGATAATTATTGGTCTGATCATGTTTGCCATGATTTCCTGTGTCTGCTGTGTCATAGCCTGTTGCTTAAGGAACAAGGTAAATGAGTCTATGAGATGCTGCAAAACCTTCCTTCCAAGGGTCATGGATGGGCAACTTGATTTAATGAAATCTAAAGAGTGGGACAGGCACATACTTATTCAGCATGGATTTGTTTTTTGACAGAGACTGAGCTGTTAATTTACTACTGGGATTCAGTCATTGATGACAGCAGCTCAGATTTCATTTTTCTAAGACTGTTTATTGATTCAAAGGCTGTGAATGAAAGGAAAAAGGAGAAATGCTGCACAGGTCAGCAAAATTACTCTGCTAAGCAGGTCAACTGATTGTTTTCTTCAAGTAGGGGAAACAAATCATCAGTGGAGCAATTCCAGCTCTGTTCTGGAGCAAAACCACTCAAACAGAGAAACAGTTGGCTCAGGAAAGAAAGGAGACCATGGATATTAGTTATGCTTTTGGGCAATATGTGTTTTTCATTTTCAGTTTGTTTTATTCCAAGTTTTCTACGTGACTGCCTGTCTATTCTGACTTGAATATTCCCACTGAAAGCAGTCAGTGTAACTGTCCTACTTAAAGAACAGAGGCAGGAGTGGCAGAGGTTAGTGACCACAAATTAAATTCATGGCATTTTCTCTCTTTTGGCAGAATCAGCAGTGTGAATCCAACTCCCATGAGTACAACAGTGAATACATGCCCATGGCAGCAGTGAATGTAGCTAAAAAACCAAGAATCTGAGGTTGTATAAAGCCTACTTGTACCTCCGCTTGTCTATGTTGCAAGGCTTTGTCTGGGGAAGGAAAGGGCTGCTTGCTGTATCTCCCATTGATTCTGGGTGGGTAGGACTGTTACAATACTTTGTTAATGAAGTTCATGTAGCAGAAAGAGGAAATGAAAAGCAAAATATCTGGAAAACTTTTGAATCTGAATGGGGGACTAGTTCCTAGAAATGCAACTGCTTCACATCAATGCAAAGTAATCTTCTTATGCATGAGGAAGAGATGTGAAACTGTTCCATTCAGATTCTTCAGCTGATGTGTGGTACCCAAAAATCTCTCTGGGGAAGTGATTTGCTAGATTTACTGAGTGTTACTGGGTAAGGGCAAATAATCTGTAGAGAGCGAGGAACTTCCTAACTACGTAATCCCTTGCATAGTAGTCAGAAGGAGTTCTGGATACAGAAGAATTATTTAGACTGATTCACATGTATGAGGGTTGCATGTAACTAATTCTCCATTCCTATTCCAGGTATAACTGGCTTATGGCATAGAAATTCTGGCAGCAGAGGTTTCCAGCTACTTGAACCTGGACAATGGGAAATCAGCATTTCCTCACCTTTCCCAGCCTCCCTGAGCTCTTGTGATGGTTCTGTGCTCAGACATGAGACACCCACTCTAGTACTGTTCTGAGCTGTGTTTCGTTCTAGCCTTGTATGTTAACTAGCACACTGCCTGATCCACTGACTTGTACATGAAGTGCTCACAATGTGTTAGAGATGCCAGCTTTTAGGTGAAGAAAATGTAGTGAGTTTGCTTGACAGTAGATTCTTATAGTGCCGCTACAGAGGGAACTTCTATTTTCTACAGTCTTCTTTATGATAAACTTTCCACTGGTAACAACAAAAAAGACTACCTCCAGTGCCAATCCTTGTGGTACAGCCACGAAGCACAGTTGATATATTACACATGCCCTTTTTTTTAGGGCTAGTTTGGCCTCATGCTATCAATTAATTCTCACATTCACTTTCAAGCTTCTCAACATACGCTAGGAGAGTGCAGTACACACGCATGCTCTCCTGCACCAAGCTGTGGGACAACAGGGGAACCAAATCTGAGCGATACACAGTACCTTGGTTATGTGCATCTGCGTTTCTTATTTGTACTATCAATACATCTTTACTGTTCATACCTCAGGGCTCTTCTTATTTAATTAATTTCTGAATTCTTTTACTAACAGAGGAATATATTACAAGAGGAATGTATTGCAAGACTGTGATTGTTCTTTAAATCAGTTCAAACCTGCAGGATCAGTCCCTAAACTAGGAGGCACGATCTCTCCCATTCAAATGTCTTGCAGCACAAATTCAACAGAGCCTGCAAAGCTAGTGTATTTATAGACTCTGCATTGCAATTATGTTCCTCCTGTGGCTTGACACAAAACCTTTGCCACTTGCCCAGTGGATTCAGGGGTTACTTGACCTGCCTCAAACTGCTCAGAGCCTTCTGAATGAATGAAATGATCAATCCTTCATGCTCCTTATGAAACCCCTCAAAACTCTGACCATAAATGACAAACTGGGATTCCAGCCTGGATATGTTGACAGACACCATTCGGCTGCTGGAAGCAGAGCAATGCATTGATTCTGAGACTCTGTAATTCATTGAAAAAACCCAAATAATCTGTCAGAGGACACTTTTGTTAAAGATACGCAGCCTGCTCATCTGGCAAACAGAAGGGTGGTTTCCAATTTGATAGGCCACACAGGGACAGTCAGGCATGAAGAGGACATAACTGATATGCTAAGAATAAAGTTTTCCTCAACGAACAACTAAATACATAGAAGTATTGTAGAGAGATGGTGCAGATTGTTAACTGTGACTTTAAGCAAAGGGGAAATGAGTAAAGCATCAAATGAAGTGGAGACTGTCCATTTCACAGCAGGTGAAATGAACCCTGCTTAGATAACCAGCTCCTAGGAAGAGATGAAGAGGGGCACCCTGGTGTGTTGGGTAACATTACATTACATTCTCTCCCGTTGTTCTGCCACAGAAACTTTGCCAAATTGCTTGCCCTCCCCAGTAAATAAAACCCTCCCGTATAAATCCACAAATACACTAAATTCAACATTACCCCCCCCCCCCCCCATACTAGTGCTATTACTGCCTTTGAAAATCATTGCCTTTGAAAGTCATTGGTGAAAATAGCTGCCTCTACTGCCTGTGAGAAGTGATGGATGCAAGATCCTATGTAACAGTGGAGAGTCCTATCCTCTGGAGCTTTTCACTAGACTGAGAAGGAAATTCAAGGAATACAGAGTTTCTGAAAGAAGGAAAAACTTGAGGTTTGCCTTGAGATGCTGCTGGATGAAAGTCTGGACAAGAGTTCAAAACACATATATTCTCCTCTGGAGAGATAAATGATTTATATTCATTGTAATAAAGCTTTTGAAAGTCTCAGGTTTCATCGCCGTTTTCTTTTTGGAAAAAGATTTTTTTTCTTAATAAAACATTTTTTATTATGTCACGTGTCCATAAGAAAGTTCATGTATGCATGAATGTCATGAGAAAGAATTCAGTTCTACAAATCCACAGTGCAATAGGGACAGAGTACAAGGCAATTTATCCCTGGATAGAAGTTTTGTGGGAAATAGGAAGAATATTATGGGGAAGAAAAAAAAAAAAAGTTAAAACCAAAAATTCTAATCCCTTTCTATGAAGGGAGGTAATGACACTGTTTGGATCTGTGTGTTTCCTTTTATTTTCATGAGAAAGTTTTTTTTTGTTGTTTTTGTTTTTGTTTTTGTTTGTTTGTTTGTTTGTTTTGGTTTTTTTTTTTTGGTCTCCCTTTCTTTTAATCCCTTATGCAGCATACAGATAATGTTCAGGATTTCTTTTTGTGACATTTTTCTGTTTCTTTCTACCATTCTTCAATACCTCCACATCAAAAGGAGAAGAGAAGAATGGCAGAATGAGAAAAAAACCCCACAAAACTATGAAAAATGTAACATGAGCTGAATCTATAGACTCTGTAACAAGAAAAGATCAAAATAAACCAAAAAAGGAGTCAATACGAATAAACAAAAAGCTTGTTATTCTAACAGGTCAGCATTTCAAAAAGTAAAAACTCTATATGGAAACTCCCATTTTTGGAAAAAGACCATTTTAGCAGGAAAAAATCAAATAATAGTATTCCAGCCAACTCTTTTAAAAAGCCACTTTCAAGACAAGCAGAATCATGAGTAACATCCAAATCACTTCAAGGAAATCAGAGGTTTGAGGGTAAAATAAATGACCAAGACACAATCTCTAGTTATTTTTTCTCTGTTTGCTATGTAAAGCTTTACAATTATAACAGAAATTTTACAATTTGGAGACAGTCCACGAGGGGAGTTCTGCAACCTGTCCCTCTCCACCTATTGCCTTATGGGCAATATGAACAAAAAAATATTTTGGCTTTTCCAGAAGATGAATCCTTTACAGTGCTCATGTAAAACCAGTTTCTGTCATACAACACGTAACATAGTTTCAGTACCAGTCAGATGCTTTCATCCTTTCTAATTTATCATTGTCATAAGTCACCCCACATGTATTTACACTTAGTAATGCCCTTTATTCTTCTAAATCCATACCTCTATGGAGTGTATGAAGTAAACCAAATAGGTATGTACGGCAAAAAGCTACTTATAATCTCCTTGAAGGTTAAGACCTGTAATAAAAATTTACAACTTGAGCAAGTTTATTTTCACTAAACAAGTAGGTTAAAAAAACTTTCACAAAGTTTTTGTGAATCTAGAAGTTGCCATGCAGAGGAACACAGCAATGTTAAATCTAGAAAAAATACAGGCCATTGAATTTATTTAGTTTAAAAAAAATAATTAAAATCCAATCAGTTAGTGGGGACTTCTGCTCATACAGAGTTTACTGGGGGGCTGGATCTAAGTTTTTGTCTTTCATTTGACTTTAAATGCAACGAGACACTCCATATACCCAAGTTCCTTGGGCTGTCCAGCCCATCATTGCTATAGCCGTCTACCATCATAAAATTTTCCTATTTCCTTGAGAGATTAAATTTTGAGATTTGTATTTATGTTCTATGATTATGAATTGGTGTGGGAGGATGGTTGGAGAAGAGGGATGAATAGGAAGGATTAAACAGCTTTTCTAGCAGAATGAACTGGACAGGTATGAACTGGAGATATGAAGAAGTCAGAGGGTGAACTTCATCTAAATGAGGTGCCTGATCTGTTTAATTCCTCTTGGGAATCATAAGATCTTGTATGGCTTGAGATCAATTTTTGAAAAGAGATAAATCAGCTCTGATTATTAACAAGAAAGATTTAGCTGTTGCACACATCAAGCATAATATTTTTTAAAACTGCAAATACTAACAACTTTGAAAAACTGAACACCTTCCACATATTAAATCCTGCGTCAGTCCTCCCAGTTCTTAGTACAGTCTTGGCAAATCCATCACCACTGATATTTCATCCTCTGTCTCAATGCACTGCAGGAGCAAGTTTCACTGCAGCTTATATAGTTTGTTGCTATCTCTCAGAATTGAGGCCAGGATTTAATACCTAGATTGTGTAAAGACTTTCAAGGGGGTATTCCCTTTCCCCCTGCTGAGAAGGAAGGATCATTTGCTGCCCTGGAGTTCTTCTAAAAAAACACGGAGAAAAGTGGAAGTGATGTTAGCATCAGCTGATGAGAGCAGGGGGGAGCATATTACCTCCCAAAGGTAATAGTTTAACTAGACATAATCTATGATGCATGAGAACTCTACATAGGATTTTCAGGCTCCTGAGGCCAAATTTTGCAGGAAGAAGCTAAAAACTGGGATTATCAGACCTTTTGCAGGCTACTTTCCTCCACAAAATGCAAAGTACTTGTGTTTGTGTATTCAATCAAATAATATTCCCTTTGTAAGACAAAAAAAACCCCACCAAACCCAACAAAACAAAACAAAAAGATAGGATTTGAACAGTAAGGCTCTTTTGGGCACAAGTGAAGCAGTACCCAAAAGATCCTTCTATCTATGGATCCTCTTGTTGATCAGGCTTGAATGGGACTACCACACAGCTGGGCAGCACTGTAACCATGAGACAAAGGGACAACAGACTCACAAGGGTCAGAGCTGGAAGCAGAGCATAGTGCTGCTGCTCTCATGAAACTGAAATATATCTAAGCAGCTCTTACTAGTAATTGCATCCTTGGAAGCCAGACCAATGCCTGTATTTCCATCCCTTTTCCTGGCTATGCTTATGCACAACCACAGCTCCACAGAAATCTGTCTGATTCCATGCCTTGGATTCTTTTAAGGCCTGTGCTTCAGAGGATCAGCCAGGACTTTCCCTCCTGCAGCATGGAAGTGCTCTGGTGCATACAGCCATCAGTAGCAGGACTTTACAGTAGATCACTCAGGCAGAAAGGGATAGCTCAGGGGAGGCACATGGTAGAAGCTCCTGCATGGTGTCTCCCATTAAAAAAAATAAAAGAAATTAAAGAGATTGCCATGGTTGTGTTAGAGGGGTGTGTGGGTTCCAGGAGTGTAAAGAAGGTAAAATAAAGGATTTAGGATTTGGGGAGTTGCAATACCTCATAACCATGACACAGTAGCCATTTGCAATAAAAGATTGCAAACATTGCTTGTGAGGACAGGTAGCTTCCAGAAAACTACCTGGCATCCACCAAGTTGTTTGACAAAACCTCAGCCAGTCAGTAACTTTTATGGTCTATGATAGACTAAAATAAGCAACTCTTCAGGCATACTGCCAGAGCAAAAAGTGTCTTTGCTTCCAAAAAGCTGTGTTTTTTACTCAAGGGACTGACTAAAATATGCAGCCAGTACAGATCTCTTTCAAGAACAATATACTTGTTCAACAGAACACTTCTTGCCCTGGGAGGTCATATAAAGGTCTGATGAAGAAACTGCCCTTCCAAACACTAGCTGTTACCCACAACTTTTCCTTCTGTGAAGCAGCTGATCAGCCCCTGATGGGGCTGTGCTGTCAGCCAGAGGGCCACCCTCTGCAGCCTGCAGCAGTCTGGCCTGCCCAAGGAGCTGTGTCAAGGGAGTGCAAGACCTGCTGATGAGCATCTCTTCACCCATAGTTGAAGAGACACCTTTTCTGCATTTCTGCATTTCTTTTTTACACAGCCAGTGCAAAAAGGTATGAAGCATTTCCTACTGCAGCATCTGTCTCAGCTTTAAAAACTAAAGGAAACTTCATCTCCGTCAAGAATCCAACTCAGATGAAACAAACCCTGTCTTTCCTGCTAAATGTTTTGGTAATCTTTCCGTTTAAAGACTGAAGGAAAAAAGTGTGCTCTTTACTGGAAAACACAGACGTACTAAAGAAATGGCCACTCATGTTGAATACTGCCTCATGATTAATAATTTCCACTGAAAATTTGAGCAAAAGAAATATCCTCTTCACTCAAGATGGTGAAAACATATGTTTTGTTTGTTGAGAGAAGACGCCTCTATATATTTTAAGAAAACTCCTGTCACTAAGCACAGATATTAATTCAAACATGACCCCAAATGCCTTCTGCCACAGACCACATCTTTCCTTCTGTAATTACAACTAGCTGAAGCATCTTTCAGAGACCTGAACTGTGTTCCAGTAATGGTAATGCATGAAAAACACCAGTGTTGGGCTAGTACACACCAATAAAAACAACAGCTGTGAAGAAAAATACGCAGAGAAACGTTGACACAGCTAAGTTAGAGGAATAGAACGCATGCAGTGGATTTTTTTAATGTCAGATTGCTTTGATGGCTAACCAGAGCATCACAACACATGACCATGGAATCACTTCTGAGTCATTTTTAAGCTAAACTTTCTCTGCTTTCTGTGGTGCTGGCAAATGCAGACAAAGAATGTGAGTCTAGAGCAAGAGCAACAAGGATCTTTTTTCAGGCTTTTAAGTGCTACTGAGAAGGAGGTCCACAAAGGACCTGTCTAGGTCTGTGGCACCTTGAGGTGTCCAGAGATCTTGCCCAAAGAACCTATTACCAGAAAAGTGCAGTTCTTTTGCCTGCATAAAGTAGCTTCCTGAAGCCACATTCCAGTGGCTGAATTCATAACTGTTGTCACAGGACAAATGGATTTAAGGTCAGAAAGGGAATTTTTAACTTGTTAGGACATGTACCTAGAACACAGCTCATTCTCCAGCAAGCTATTGGTGTCCTGTGTGATCTAAACTAAAACACTCAGCCTTCTCCAACCCAATGTATAAGCTGTTTGGCTTGGGCACTGGATGGCACAGCTGACAAGGGCCTGGAAGCAGCACTTCACCAGGGGATTCCCTGCAGCAGGTCACAGAGCTGGAGAAGGGATGGAGCATGTCTCAGCAGCCTAACAGTTTTACACTCACAGTACCATCCCAAGGACTGCTAATGTGAAGAATTCGGGGATGAAATACCAAACCAGATTTTGAAACAGAACTATGGCTTGTCCTCCTCAGATGACTATCAGTGACTAGTGGATTACAGAGATTTATCTCTCCCACACTCTCTGTCTCCCTCTCCCTCAGTGAATCTTCAGCCTGTTACAGGATGTTTAAACGGCCCCTCCTGGGAGAAGCTGCTTGATAGCCAGGAGGATGTTCAGTAAAATACTCTGGATTGGGTAAAACACATGCTACTGGCACAATTACAGATCACCTTAATTAGGCATTTTGCAGCTACATGCTGGCTAGTCTCTGTGCCTGCAGGCAGATGGTGACTCATATCTGCCAAGACCAAGGGAATATGTATAAGAGTTTAGAATTTTGGGAGGGTTTTTTCAACCATTTTTATACATCGTTGTCTGGTATCTCACACATTGCCAGTGTTTCCTGTGTCACAGACTAATACTGCTGTAAAGGAAACTGTCAAGCATGTTTAGAGCTACCCCCAGTTACAGGTAAAATTCAAGATGCCAGTGAGGTTTTAGTGCAATGAATGAAATAGGAAGAGACACTGGATATAGGGGGGTCTGGCTAGCAGAAGAAGCTTTGAGGTTTCAGGACTCTTACTTTCTCCCCCTTCTTTTCCTTCTCTCCCTCCTGCTACCTCATTCTGCTGGGGGTTACAGAATTCCCACCTGGGACCATGTGATACAGCTGTTTAATTTCCTCCCCTGAAGGAGCCTCTGCTCATGACGTCTTCTGCAGTTCTGGGGAGAAGGAAGAGGAGAAAAGGCTTTCATGTAGCTCTGCACATACAGGAAGCAGGGTGGAAGAGATGAGACCTCTCTGCAAGCCAGATAAGAGCTACCCTTTGCACTTTAGGGAAGATTTGCTCAATGGCTGTCAACTGAACTGGGTCCCTTGGAAGGAGAAAGGTAGAAGAGAATTATAAAGAGGCTAAATGGATGAAGAAAGGTCTGGAGAACTTCTGTTCAAGTAATGCTTTGCAAAGCCACTTTATTTCACAGTATAAACTGTATCAGCAAACATTAATGAAACTCCAAACTATCAAAAGTCAAATGATCTGGACTTTCTTAACTAAGGTTGAGTTTCAGGTCACATTTGCTAAAGATACAGTGAATCTGTGAATACTTTCCCAACATCTGGCTACTTTTGTAGCATTTCTGACACCAAAATAATGCAGATTTTGTAGTCCTTTCATGATGTGCTTGCATTGTAGTCAAACATTTGATGAAGCTCTGTGGTTTTCATTGTTTGCTTAAAGATTGGAGCCAATTTCAATACCTTTATTTGCAGAGGCAATTTATGTGAAATGAACTCAAATAAAACAGTGAGTCAAAATGTTTTTCTCTGGTTCCTAGGTGGTCACTGTTAACAATTCTGCAGGCCAGTTCCATTTCTGCTACACTACAATTCTTACTGAAGTCTCTCCTCTACTCTCCTCAGAAGTTTCTGGGAGCTTCCCTTCCAGACAGCTCTCTGGGGTACTATGTATGGGCTGAGCAATCGGGACTAGCTTTCTTCACAACCCTTCTCTGGCTCTTTAAGTTTTGTCAGGGCCACAAGATTTCTCAGGCTACCAGCAAGAGACTTCAGCACAGTAAACAGCCCAAGACTCAGCTGACTGTTGTGAACTTTGAAGAACTCCCAGAAGGTTGAAAGAGGCAAAAAACAGTCTCTGATGCCATTTTCCAACACAGACTTCTAACTCATTGTTTCCTCTGCTACATCAAAAACTGTTGAAAAACAATGCAAAGAGCATGAGAAGCAGCTGGTCTCTGATTTTATACACATGAAACTGGGCCTACAGCACAGTTCTGCTGACACCTGCACCCACTGATAACTCCAGGAAAGACCACTGAGCATATACATACATATACAGAGCAATGTTTAGGATCTTTATGCAGCTCTGCAATACATGTCACAGATTAATGAAGCTCGTAAATAACAGTAAATAATAATAAAAAAAACCCAAACCAGCAATGTAAGTTCACATGTGGAGAATCAAGCCCTTGTTTGGAAGTTCAGCTGGTGAGACCAGCCAAAAAATAATTTCTCAGTGTGCCACTGCTCTGCAGGGCTATCAGCAGCAAGAAATAAATGAAATATTCTCAAAATGAAACTACACATATAGAACCCTAAATGCACTGAATAAGCAGATCTGGTAGAAGACGGTACTCTCCCTGCTTGTATTCAAAGCAAGTGTATGCTGCTACTTGCAGTCTGCCTTCTGAACAGACCCAGACAGCTTTTCATGACAGCCTGGGATCAAAATCAGCTACTTCAGCAAGACTCATCTTTGAGCAGCAACAAGGTCAGAATCTTTTATCAAGATTGGCTGTATTTTGAGAATATTAATTTCAATATTATCAAGATAAAATTAGTAATATTGAAATGAATTATTAACCACACAGCTTCTAGGAACTGAAACCCTACAAACTAAATATCTTTCTGAAAGATGTATTTTATCTAAGGACATTGAGACTTTGATGATCAAATAACTTAATCTATCAAATATACAGAGATGTTTCTGAGGAGCATAAACCAGATGCACACTTCTGTATAAGCCTGTCATGTTGCCAAATATATACATATATATCCTTGCTTTTCTTCCCTGAACAATTGAAGGAGCTAAATGATATTTCTCACAAATAATTTTGATATTTCTACTGTTGTATTTCATTATTCCCTTCCTGCTCCTTCATATCTGTCTTCTGCCTCTAATTTGAAGGGTCCTCAATTGAGCAAGTAAGCTTTATGCTGTATAGGTACAGCAAGGCCCTGACCTCTCCTTTCAGGCCTTCCAGTACACACAGTGTATACAGAAAAAAATCATAAAAGCCTCCTCCATCTCTACACATCTTCTGAACTTCACCTGCCTCCAGCCCACGCAGCTGTAAATGGATTATGCTCATTTGTCTGGGAGGCAGCAGTCCTGGAGGTGTCACCTCAGTTGCCACTGTACTGTGAAGCCCCAGTGAGTGTGACCTCATTAAATGTGAGCTGATAGGGCACCACATACACCATTGATCTTAACCTTCACCTTTTGACTACAAACAACTGTGTGTCAAAACCTGTTTACCACAAAGTATAAACTGTGATGGGTGTATCAAGTACAGCGAGAGTCCACTTACATCAGGTGTAAATAATGTGGGTATTGTGCAGAACTAAAATGTCACTTCCTGGTCACAATAAATAAAAAGCTGGTGACCTTTCCTTGGGAACTCAAAAGATCCCAAATAACCCACAGCAAATTCCTCTCCAGTTTCATAGCTCAGTACACTGAAAATTCCCTCTCTGAAATGATTATACACCAATGCACATGGCATGGGGAATAAGCAGGAGGAAGTGTCGATCTGTGTTCAGTCACAGGGCCATGATCTCATTGCAATTACTGAGATGTGGTGGGATAGCTCACATGACTGGAATGTTGTCATGGACAGCTATGTACATTTTAGGAAAGATAGACCAACAAGGTGAGGTGGTAGAGTTGCTCTTTATGTGAGAGAGCAACTGGAATGCATTGAGCTCTACTCAGGCTGGATGAAGATTGTGTTGAAAGTTTATGAGTAAGAATTAAGGGTCACACAAATATAGGCAAAACTGCTGTGGGTGTCTACTACAGACCACCAAACCAAGAAGAGGATCTCCATGAGCCCTTCTACAGACAACTGGAAGTAGCCTCATGATCATGTGCCCTGGTACTCATGGGTGACTTCAATCACCCTGGTATTTGTTGGAAAGGCCACACAGCAAGGTGTACTCAGTCTAGAAGGCCCTTGCAGTGTATTGATGATAACTTTCTGACACAGGTGGTGGAAGAGCCAACGAGGAGAGGTGTGTTGCTGGACCTTGGACTAACAAACAAAGGTCTGTCTGGGAACATGAAGGTTGGGTGCAGCTTTGGTGGTAGTGATCATGACATGGTAGAGTTTAGAGTTTAGAATCATACGAGGAAGAAGCAGGGCAATAAATAAGATTGCAACCCTGGACTTCAGAGGGGTTAATTTTGTCCTCTTCAAAGACCTATTTGGAGGAATCCTTTGGGCTAAGACTCTAGAAGGCAGGGGGTCCCAAGAGAGCTGGGATTCAAACATCTCTTCCCCCAAGCTCAAGAGAGGTGCATTCCTTTGAGTAAAAAATCAATCAGAGGCATAAAACCAGCATGGATGAGCAAGAAGCTGCTAGAAAAACCCATGTGAAAGAAAGAAATATGTGGAAAAAGGGACTGGTCTCTTGGAAGAATTATAGGAATGTTGTCAGAGTATGTAGGAATGCAGCAAGGAAGGCCAAGGCCCTCTTGGAATTAAGTCTAGCAAAGGAAGCAAAAGAGAACAAGAAGAGCTTCTTCAAATACATCAGTGGTAAAGGGAAGAATGGGGAAAATGTGGGCACACTACTGAATGAGGTGGGAGCCCTGGTGACAGGGGATGCAGAGAAGGTGGAGCTACTGAATGCCTTCTCTGCTTCAGTCTTCACTACTAAGACCAGCCCTCAGGAATCCTGGACCCTGGAAATAAAACAGAAAGCTTGGAGGTAGGAAGACTCTCCATGGGTGATGAGGATTGGGTTAGAAATCACTTGGGTAAACTTAACATGCAGATATCCATGGGCCCTGATGGGCTGCACCCATGAGTGCTGAGTGAGCTGGCTGATGTTGTTGCTCTACAAATCTCCATAATTTTTGAAAGATCATGGAAAACAGGAGAGGTTCCTGAGGACTGGAGAAAAGCCAATGTCACTTCAGTCTTCAAAAAGTGCAAGAAGGAACACCCTGGAAATTACAGACCCAGGGGTCAGTTCTGGGTCCAGTCTTATTCAACATCTTTGTCAGTGATCTGGATGAAAGGATTGAGTGTACCCTCAGCAAGTTTGCTGAAGTAAACTGGGAGGACTGGTGGTACATGGGAAGGCTGTGCTGCCATCCAGTGAGATCTGGACAGACTGGAGAGCTGGGCAAAGGCAAACCTAATGAAGTTCAACATGGATAAGTGTACAGTCCTACACCTGGGGAGGAACAACACCATGTACTGGTACAGGTTAGGGGTAGACCCACTGGAAAGCAGCCCCATGGAGAGGGACCTTGGAGTCCTGGTGGACAATGTTATCCATAGAACAGCAATGTGCCTTTGTGGCCAGGAATGCCAATGATATCCTGGAGTGCATAAAGAAGACTGTGTCCAGCAGGTCAAGGGAGGTTCTCCTCCCTTTCTCCTCTGCACTACTGAGACCACATCTGGAGTATTGTGTTCGGTTCTGTTCTCCCCAGCTCAAGAGGGATGGGGAAATGCTAGAGAGATTCCAGTGGAGGCTATGCGGATGATGAAGGGACCAGATTATCTCTCTTATGAGGAAAGGCTGAGAGCCCTGGGGCTGTTTAGCCTGGAGAATAGAAGACTGAGAGGGGATCTTATTAATGTTTACAAATATCTGAAGGGTGGGTGTCAAGTAGAAGGGGCCAGTCTCCTTTCAGTGGTGCCCTGTGTTAGGATGAGGGACAATGGTAACAAACTGAAACACAGGAAGCTCCACCTCGACATGAGGAAAAAGCCTCTTTACTGTGAGGGTGCTGGAGCACTGGAACAGGCTGCCCAGAGATTGTGGAGTCTCCTTTGCTAGTGACTTTCAAAACTTGCCTGGATCTGTTCCTGTGTGGCCTGCCTTAGGTGATCCTGCTCTGGCAGGGGGGTTGGACTTGATGATCTTCAGAGGACCCTTCCAACTCCTACCATTCTATGATTCTATAATTCTAAGGTCCACCTAGAACTACTGCACTCCACAGGATTGCCACTCATTTCCTCTTCAAGCTCATGGACACCCCTAATCCTCGTGCCAAGCTGAGCTGAAAGCTGAACAAGATAACTTTTTTCCCTGCCTTCTGAGATATATTTCTGATCATTGTAGCAGTGGAAGCACATGTCACACCAAGGTCCCCATCATAAGTAATTGCTCCTGAGACACAAACTGTTCCCCCTGCAATGAAATGGTGGGTTCAGAGAACCTTAATATACTCTGGGGCCCAAGATATATTTGGGTGTCCCATAATTCCATTCAGGCTTGTATGTGATGGATTGCTCTGCCCTAGATATTTCCCTGCATCCTGCGGTATGGGTTTTCCATCCTCTGTAGATGTCATCAGTGAAAGCAGAGAATCATGCAGGGCAGAAGTGCCCTCCTGGGAGAAGGGAAGGGCAAGTGCTCCCATTCAGGACCATCCGCCTCTGTGGAAACAATCTGAGAAGTGGAAAGTGGGAGTGAGGCATCATGTCTTGTAATATTGTCATTGATAAAAAGAGAAGGTGTCTAGTGGACTTAAGATAACACAGTCAATAATCGGTGTTTTGCAATCATCTCTGTGTCTTTTATGCCAACTGGAGTTGTGATGGTGCACAATTATAAGAATGATCAAAAATGAGGAATTGGGATAATCTGGTAAAAAAGTCAATCCCCAGTAACATCAAATCATTTCAAAAGCCTGTGCAGGTCAATATTGAGATGGTTTCTCACAATGAAATGAAAGTCCTGTTTGTTTGGTTTTTAATGTGCTTTCATCCTGGTATATGTGGATCTCAGTGTGTTACTCAGACATGAAAGATTTCCTCACTGAGCAAAGCTAGTGAATAGCACTAGATACTACTCAGCCATAGTCATGATTGCTGGTATCGACTTGTCTCTATCTGGGTGTGAAGGACACAGACAGCACAGAGTGGCCTTTGAGATGTCCTAGTTGTAAACAGTATTGCTGTTCTAAAAACTGCTTAGACACATATGAGGTTTTGGCTTCTGAGAACTGGGTTGAATGATGGTTGAAAACATCAGTATAGATGCCACTTGCATGTACTAGAGTAACAGATGATAAGAAAAACATTATAATCAGTGTCTAATATAGAGAGAAATGCTCTATATAATATATAATTATTAGTGTATATACACACATATATTATCATAACCAGTCTGTTTTGGATGACATATAAACAATCATTTCTAGTTTATGCTCCAAATGAAGGACTTGGAAAAGTGAGAAAATTATATTATTTACAATTCTGAGTAGATGAGGAAACAGGGAGATACATACCCTCTTTTTTTTTCATAATTCCAGAACAGGAAAAAAATATTACTAACTTGAGGATGAACATTGTCAGCCAGCTTTTGGTAAATGATTTATGGGCACAAAGTTGGTGGGCTATATTTTCATAGTCCCCCATTCTAACAGTTACCAAGGTTGCTAGGGTTATTTCAGTTTCATGAGGGGAAAGACAATTTAGACTTGAACAGTCTACAATGGGCAGGGTGATCTGGTGTGCAAAACAGTAAAGCCTCTGGGCCTTTGGTTTATAGATTGAATTCTTTGCCTCTGAAAAATAGCAAACCCCCCTTAGGACATGGGCTTTGAAGGCTTTAAAGCATTTTGCCACAGTTTTATTGCCATTATGAAAAAAAATGCATTATGTTGGTCCTTCACCAAGGGAGTAATACTGTGGCATTGACAGCACGATGCCTGGGAAGGAGGAGAGTTACTAGAATGGTGTCACAAGAAAACTTGTGATCTGCAGAACACAGTTCTTATTTGCTGCCAGCAGGATGTTTTTATTTTGAGGTAGGCCTGATTTCTCAACAAGAAAGAGATCACATCAGTGACAAAGAAATCCCTTGTTACAATGGAGGATAAAAAGTTGAGGATCAGGAAACAGTATTCAGAGCCTTACCAGTACATAGCCTTGGTATGTCTCTGCATAGCTAGGTACAGATTTATATATTTAAAAGACCTGAAACATAGCACCTTCCCCCAGGCAGCTATGACAGATGGACAAACATATTCAACCCCATCAGTACAGCAGCTGTTGTATATCTCACAGAGAGAGAACACTGAGAATTGCAATGTGTTGAAGGACAGAGTGAAAGGAGGTCCTTTTCTTTTAGATGGGGATGCAGTTGCTACTGGGAAACTCATGGCCTTTGAATTTAACGAATATTTCCCCCCGCACATTTTGTCACCTGCTACTGCAAAACAGTGATACACTACATAAAATTTTTAACATACAAATTTCTTCTTACCAGAACAAGGCACAGATTATTTCTATGTATCTCTGCATCTTTAAAGCACACTGTCTTGATGACTTGTGAATGCTAGAATTTGACAGGGAACCTGTGGCTTTTTTAAAAAAAAAGCTCAACTGCTGTGAGCTTACTTACATTCCCTCTCTAGCACATACACATCAGAAAACTGAGGAAATGGCCCTCCTGGGGAATCAGAGCAAAGGCTACAGGATAGCTAAAAATCTACAAGATTTGTCATTTTGAAGAGAAATGTAACTTCCTATTTCTCATTATGAAAATGCCCCATCTCAGGCAGAAACAAGAGACCTCAGGTTTTCCCACACAGCATACAACCCTTGGAGAATAAAGTATGTAAATAAGTTCAACAAGAGAGCAGGAGTACATTAAAGTAAGCACAGGAAACTGGTGAAGTCCACTGAACCACAAAGAGCCAAACTGTTCATATTGTTTTTGTGCAATAAATTTGGCCAATAAAAACATCCCCGAATTCAGCATTGTGAATGATGCTAGCAAATTCTTCTGATTCAGTTTTCCCCAGAATACATAGTTTCATCACGTGACTATATAACATTGAAAGGGAGTGAAGAAGTGTCTCTTCAAAACATGACAGCAACATGCCAAACACATACATTGCTGGATACATTGCTTTTACAAATGTATTTCATAGCCTGGTTTATTGCTGCTTATGCTAATTTTGAATGATGCAACTTGTCAGACCACAAACAAAATTCTTACCTCAATCATGACACAGACTTGGTGATATCTGAGGTGTCAAAGAAAACAAAAACCTTCCCTGAGTGATAATTCAGGAAAACTCATAGATGAGCTCCTCATAGAACAGTTCTTTAGAGTTCAAGATAGAAAAAAGCATGGGTATAAGCAGTTGAGGAAAGTGCCATGGGGATTGATCTATACTGTGCTAGTCAGGAAAATCCCTTGATTTGGGCAGTTCAGAGGAGTTTGTTCTGAAGTACTGCTTGGACCTTAGGAGAAGAATCCTAAAAAGAAAGACTTAACTGCTGCTTTTTGTGAGAAACCCAGGTCTGGGAACTAAATGAGAAATACAAGCAGAGTAAGAAAATGGTTTGACAAGAGGGTTATCACCAAAAGGATTAAATCTATCCCCTGCACAGACTGAAAATGGAAGTATCCTTTTCCTATCATTCTCACAGCACCCAGGAGCCATGGTAAAAATTACTTTATAAAAAAGGGGGTAGATAATGCTAAGCATTACTTGAAAATACTGTGTGATGTTACAGTAGTTGGCAACATTTGTCTGAACAATTGCTTTGCAAATATTATCTCATTAATTTTGTGGGAGGCAAGACTATTGCTGTTAATGATGATCAACTGTTTTCCAGCCACAAAACAGGTACAATTATTGCAGATGAGTTGATGGACTATGCTTGTGAAAGTGGTGAAAATTAAAGTGCCTCTGCAAATACATGAATCACAGGAATCTGACTACCATGTGCTTAGCGCAAAATATCTTCACTTGAGTGAAAATTGACCTGCTACAAACCTAAAGAAAATGTGGGCAGTTCTTTATGGAACATAAATCAATGGCAGATTGCAACCTTTGGAGAGACAAATGAAACCATGCTTAGAGACTACTTAGGATGCAACAAAGAATGGGTTATGTGGCAGTGAAATTAAATGGAACTTTTAGTTTCAGTTCAGGGCTTTCTTCTGCAGGTTGGCAGTTGCTCAGCAATGGAAAAAAATCAACTGGATATGAATCAAGATGGACTGCTTTCAACCCCTTCTTCAAGCTGACCCTGCCACAAGAGTAGGTGTCATGGTTATGAAGAGAAATGTGGCTTTCTCAGAACTCCTTGTCTAGTTCTGCACCTGGTGGAGAATAACTCTATAATACTCCTGCTTGGAAAACATAGTGGCCACAGTTTTAGAAAAGCCCTCAGTGCTTTAAAATATCATTGACAAGTCACCAACTGGCATACTGAAAAAGATGTGCAAGCATATAAAAAGTATGGGTAACAAAAGACTTTTAGAAAAATGAGGAGGGGGAGAAACAGCTGGGAGATGTGTTGGGTTAATCGTTCCAATGCTACAATTTTTCTATGCCTTTGGTTACTATCTTCTGACTAAACAATAGTTAGGTTGTAAAAACTATACCACACATGGTACCCAGTCATCAACTGTAGCAATTAAGGCCTTGTCGTCAAAGAACAAATGTTGTTGTGAAGTAAATTTCTGCCCTGAGATTCTCTGCTTCAATCACTGATTATTTTAATCAGTGAACATCCCTGGTTGGGAGACAGGTCATATTTTAAATTCATATAATCAATGCCATTCTCAGCAGTAAAAAGTTGGTGATAAGCAACAAAGGAGATACCTTTACATAGAAGATTTTTCTCTGCTGATCTATGTGAGTAAGAGTTGAAACAGTTCTAGCTCAGACTTTGACACACACTTCAAAACCACAGTGAAAAAGAGCACATTGACCATGTCTCTAATACCTATGGAAAAGTTTCTCATCTTTTTTCTCGGCTGCTTCTTCCTGACAAATGGTGAGTGCCATGTCTATTGATCTTGCTTCTAAAGGGTTTAGGAGGACATGTGTAACAGGAACTGAATCCTTTTCCTTTTCGGGTTCCTTTTCTTACTATGCATCAGATACAAACACTTCTCTGAGAGGACAGAATCCACCTTAATCAAAGTGTCATACCATGACACGAGGCTTGGTGAACTCTACACTCTTCTTCCAAAAAGGCATAGCTGTTTGAAACAGACTGTCATTGGTGCCCTACACACATAGAATCATAGAATCACAGAATGTATTGGGCTGAAATGGACTTCTAAAGGTCATCTAGTCCAACCCCCTCACAATAAGCAGGGACATCTCCAACTAGGTCAGGCTGCTCAGAGCCTCATCAAGCCTGGCTTTGAATGTCTCCAGGGATGGGACCTCCACCACCTCTCTGGGCAACCTATTCCAGTGATCTATCACCCTCTTATTAAAGAACTTTTTCCTAATGTCTAACCTAAATAGCATTCATCACAGCAAATCAGGAATCCACCAAGAAGCATATCATGCAATAGTTCTGGCATATGGAAGGATCTTCATAACTTTGACCACAACCAGTAACTATTCTTATTCAAAATCCAAAAGCTTTCTGATGATATGGGATTTATTATTTATTTCAAGAAGACATGTTATGGCCTTATGTATCCTTATTTCTCTGGTAATGGTGTCAAGATAACTCACAGAATCTTAATGCAAATTGCCCTACATAAGGAATAAACACTCTTTGTTGTTTCCTTGAAGGGATATGCAGCATAACCCATGTATAAAAGTCCCCCACATACCATTGCTCTAGAATGTTCATGTATACGCACAGGATAGGTGTTTTGTGCATTTCCATAGTGAAGAGGAAACAATGAGCTGAGCCCCTGAGCAGAATTACTTAAAATAAGGGCTAGTTTACCATCCCTGGAAAACATTTAAGCACTGTTAGAGATTTTCTTTCCAGCCACCTGTTCACTGCTCAGCAGTATCTCAGTGACTTAGCCTACCTGTCCTACATTTGCTCGTGTGGAACAATAATTCCTGAAGGGATGAATAATAGCAATGCAGCATAAATTATGCTTGTTTTTTACCTCCCTCAGGAGAACTGAAAAGCAGTTTCTTCTGAGATGTTGTTCCAGCTGTAGGGATAGTGTATTTCTATTAAATCCTTTTCCCAAGAATGCGAGGGATTCAAAGATTCAGCTGATAGGATTGTAAAACCTGAGCTCATGATTTATGGGCAAACTCCAGTGCAGGTTTTGCTGCACAGACCAAAAGCTCTATAACTTATACTGTCCCCTGAAAGTATCCCTCTCCAAGCATCA
Source organism: Megaceryle maxima (assembly GCA_024605025.1). Classification (NCBI taxonomy): domain Eukaryota; kingdom Metazoa; phylum Chordata; class Aves; order Coraciiformes; family Cerylidae; genus Megaceryle; species Megaceryle maxima. The sequence goes on along the minus strand of JANHGN010014935.1, from coordinate 65,790 downwards.
CACATTTCTGAGACTTCCGTCCAGCTGCTGAATTTAGCATGCCACCCCAGCTACTTCACTTGCTATTTACTTGCTTACAAGCTTCACTTGCTATTTTCTATTGCAAGACATCATCAGTAAGGTAAAACTAACCTGTTTCATGATGGTCTAACCCAGTTCACATTCCCCCTTCTCTATTTCCTTTATTCCTTTTACACCTGTAACAATTTCATCCATGTAAACTCTGTCCATGTTCGTAGTTGAGTTTTTATAATTCTTGAAAGTAGAAAGAACCAAAGCTGTTTCCTGGTACTCTTTTATTTGGCACCTTGTTCTCTGATCTATTAATTCCATTCGCTTTGGAAATGTCACTGGTCTACATCTGTTAATAACCTTTTTCAAGGCTCTTTTGATTTCTAACACACTCACATAGCCCTAGGGTAAAAGGAAGGCCCTTCCCTTCTATTTTATTTCCCCTTTTCCCTTCCTTTTTCCCCCTTTTTCTTAGGGAAGGACTTTAGAAGGTTTAGAACCTGGTAGCTCTAAGGCAGTGGTAGAAAATGGAGCCCAGAGCAGAGGAAAAGGATTTCTAGTCTGCTGTCAGGTGTTACTGGCAGTGATTACAGGTCGGTTTCAGTGCTGCTATCTGAAGTAATTCAGCTGGTTGCTTTAACACGGTCTGGACCTAGAATTGTACTCCTACTCACACCTATAGTAGATTTAGTTCAACTACACCTGTGTCTCCCCATTGCTACTTGCTACTTTTAATGGTATTTAGTTTCTCCTCTCACAAGTGCACTTGTAGTTTATATCAGAGGTAAAACTACCATATGCTAAACTGTTTAGGACATATAAACCTCAGCTCTATCATGATCAAAGAAAGAGTCAGCTGAGTTGGTGGCCAGCCTCCCATGCCAGCCTGTTACCTGGCTTCCAGAAGTGCCACAGCTTGAGCTCACCAGAGGCCAGCCCACAGCAAACCACACTCAGCTGCAGATGTGCTTTTGCTTATGGAGCAGGATTGTACCTTGCACTTAATATAACACAACAGGGACAAAGGTGGTGTAAGACACAGCCCATCCTATTCGCCCAGTTACTAGAAAGCTGGTTTGCTTATTGACAGAGCAGGTGGATTCTGCCTTCAAGTGAGTGGGAGGTTTAGGGACAGGATCTGGATCTTGCCTTCAGACAAGAAAGCTGAAAGCAGGGATGGATCTGTAGAGGATGTGCTGCCTTGGATATATATGGCTTTATATATTTATATATGGCTTTATATAAAGTGAGACCTGGAGAAGTCTTGGCCTCTTCTCAGGAAGGTTTGTAATTTGATCTTATCAGATGACAGTCTCCATCTAGTTTAGAGTGGGGGAGGAGGAAATGTGCTCAGATCACTAAAACCCAAAGTTGAAATAGGCTTTACTGGCACACACATTACCAGTTAGAGCTCAGGTGACTCAAGAAACACAGAAACTGAATCACTATTTCAGTGACATCAATGCTACCTCCAGCAAATAGCTGAAACTCATCAAAAGAGTTGCATGATATAGCTGTTTCTGTTTTAACTCATCCTGCCCCTGTCACAGAACAACTAATGGATACTGATTTTTAGCTGTGGCAGCCTTTCACATTTCCTAACTGGGAGAATTGAAGAATGGTGTAGAGACTATGACCAGGGGCTAAGCAACGTCTCCATACTAGAGCAAGCAAACTGAAAGCAGGCAAATGCCTCTTACTGTGGCTTTGCTGCCTCTGTCAGTTGTGCCCCAGAATGGCCTCCAGTTCTTGAATCAAAAAATTTGAGCCAGTTATATTTGTGTTGCTCAGACCCATGTAGCACAAGTATGCCAGCTGCTGCCCCTCTTCCCATGCAAGGAGAAGAGCAGCGAGACTCTCCTTTAGGCCAGGAGTCTGGGTTCAAGCCTAAACCTCAGTCTAATATGGTGGCCCATGTGACAGCCACCCATCATAGAATTGCTAGAAAGTTTCTCAAGTGGGAGCACAAGGGGCATAAAATTACTATTCTAATTAAGTCAAAGTCACCTGTATTTTTGGGAGGATACTGACGGTATCAAAGATGTAGGAAGACACAATCCAGTTCCGTAGCATCTTTCCTTTACCCTACTTTGATCCCAACACTTAAATTTAGGATGCAGCAGTTAGAACAAGCTCTCAGTGTGGTGAAGTAGGGTGTTTAAAAAAACCCTCACATTTTGTTTCCTTTCTGCTGGGTTTAGACTTTTAGATCAAATCACCCTGAAAAAGATGTTTGTGCAACAGGAAAATGTGGTATTGAGATTATCAGAACAAGGTAGACAATAATATATTTCATGTGACTTGATTGCAAAAAATGACAAGGAAACCACAGGACATCAGTATGAATGCAGTGGAACAAGGCCATAAAGCATATGTCGTGTGCCACAGACATAAAGGTTTATATAGACTTGAATGAGATTCAATTTAGATCAAAAGGACCTTCAGGTCCTTTTTTTTTTACTTTTAAAGATAGAAGCATGTCTTTTGGCATTACACAGCTTGTGGCTATTGAGGCAGATCTGAAGGTAACAGGATGTGGAGAACATACTTCTGATTTACTAGCACAAGTGGCTTATACAGGCATGGAAAGTAAACTGTTCTAAGCCCTTCAAGATGAGAGATAAGACTTATTAGCAGGACTGGCTGGGGATTTTTTTTCTCATCACTTCCTTGTCATGCTAATTTGGTATGTAGGTACTTCTTGACTGGCCTATTTGCACAACATGACACCCAGATTTTCTAAGACATTCCCTGCACTAACTTCCATGGCCCTCCCCCCTACCCCATCCCATCTCACTCTGCTGTTGCATCTTGCCTTTGTCATTTTATCCTGCTTCCTCTCATATCCCTTGGGGCAGTACTAGCTCTTCTTTTGATTTTTGTTTTCCGACAGAGTCTTCTTCTACCCAGAGATGGGAGATGATGACATGACAAGCACACCTGAAATGTTGCAGAAATAGGCAATTTGGCTACCTGGACCCCCCTGCAGAGTGGTACTTTGCAGCAATCTAAAATGCTCCTACCTAACGGCAGTCTTCAAGAACTACAAGACAGAGCCATCAAGTACTGTCACAAAGTAGCTTATGAAAGATACTTTACTGTGCTTTTTTTTTCCTGTATATTTTTTCACTATTTCATTATTGAGTTCTAGAGGTATAACTGGGCCCTGAAGAATTTTGTACTGAAATGTAATGCCCACTAGGACGTCCAAGTACAACCATTTATTCTGTAGACCTGATGTTAGCCAGGAGGCAATCTTCTCTCCCCCTCAGAAAGATTTATCCTTCAGTTCTTGTCAACTTATTGATTTTACAGTTTAAGACTCATCATAATTTAAAAATTGCAGATGCAGCTTCTTAAATATTGCTATCAAGGCACCCAGAACAAGACTTGCCACATAATTTAGAACATGTACAAAACAGCTTCCCTCAGCCTCATGTAGTTGAGGCTCCTTCATGCACAACTTGTGAAGTATTTCGTGTTCATCTCTGCCCAGCCTCATAGATCAAAGCTGGGCTCATAGAGCAGACCTTCCACATGCTGTGGCTCCCAAACAAAGACCTGCAAAGTAATTCCTGCTCCCGTCTGCCTCCAAAGGGACTGTGAATCAGAGCAGATGGTCCTGAAAGAGACTGTGTTCCTTTAAAATCAAGTGCTATGGAAAATGAGGGAAATCAAGCTCTTATCCTGACATTAGCCCACTACCTGTGTACCCCACTCCCTAATTCCAGTTACCTAGAACCTGCTTTCATCCCAACAACTCCCAGCAATCCTACAAGTCTGTTCTGTTTTGATCTAGAACAGAACTAATTCTGTTCAGTGATTTTACTTTTCAGCTCAGTCTCTTCTAATTAACTGCACTTTCTGAACTTAACAGCATATTTTCAGACAGTGTCTGCTTCTAGCAGTGATAACACTCGATGTTTACATCTACTGCCAAGGATCAGTGTGCAGAAAGGCTCTTGTTTATACTTGCTTCTGTGGAGCCCAAGGTCACTGCTGAATTGTGTGTACCACATTAGGGGGTGCAGAAAGTAAAAAGCTGCACCTGCAGGGAGGAGTGGACAGGACATTTGACCCTAAACTGACCAATAAAGGATTCCATCCTATATATGTCATATTCAGTATAAAGCTGAGGGATCATAACTGACAAGTTTTCTTCTTCAATGGCTGTCATCTGAGGAGGACTCTGTCCATTCTGCCTTCAATCCCAATCTATGTGTTCCTGAATCCAGTACCAGAATCCAGCTCCTGAATCTGATTCTCATCTGCTGTTGTATCCAGTGTGTGACTTCCCCAGTGCCTGCTCCACAGCTTCAGTGGTGATGCTGAGGTAATTGCCATTGCTGGGGAGGGGGTTGGGTTTGTATATATTTCATTTTATTATTATTATTTTCATTAAGGCTGTTCTAGTTTCCTTTTCTAACCTCTAAGTCTCTCTCCCTTATTCCCTTTCTCTTCACCTTTGGGGAGGGAGGGGGGGTTAGCAGAGAACATCTGTTATAGGTCTAGCAGACTGCTCTGACCCTAAACCATGACAAGCTCCCATTCTAAAAAGAAAGAATACTCTCTTTAACCTACTATTTTCTGACTTCTTATCTCAGCTTTTCCCAAGCATCTTCTGAAGTATACTAAAACAATGCTTTCCTCAAAGCTCTATCTTTTCCTGCTACGCAGGAGGTCCTCACATGAAGAATCATTGCACAGTTAACACCAATGAGAAATGCCATATGTGAGCACAAATAATCTGAGGATGATTCATAAGCAGAACAGAGGCATTACTTAAATCATTTAACTTGAATTTTACAAACCTGAATAATTTAAAAAATAGCATATTTTGTTATTTTCTGTTCACAATTAAATATCCTGACAAAATTAGCTGATTATAGTCCTCCACAGAAATAACACAAGGAAAATTACTTTCAAATACACAAAGAGTACATAATAATCCCTTTCACTCTTTATCTTTCCTTCTGACTTCCTCATAAATAATTATGTTATATGCCAGATTCTGCTAGCCTTAAAACTGAGATCATGCCACCCAAATTAAAAATGACCGTTCTTTATGGTACAGTTCCATATATGTGAGTTTTCTAACAAAACACCTACATGTTCTGAAATTTTACATTGGTAAAAGACCAGATTCTGAGTGGTGTACTCTCAACGTGCAGGAAGAAAATCTTTGACATCCCATTTTCTCACACCAAGCTTTTAGAAAAATAATGTCTTTTTAAAAAATCATGTTTGCACAAGACACAATATTCTGTCTTTATCACAAAATAAACCAACCCGTGAAATGGTTCTCCTGTGTGATGAGTAGTAGTTGGAAGCAAGAGAAAAAACAGATGAGCCTAGCCCTCATTCAGTTATCCTTTTTCAGAGAGTAAATGTTAATAGGACTTTTTTTAGAGAAAACTTTGAAACAGACATTAAAGAACTGGAAATACTTATTCAGAAAAAAAAAACCAACCCAAGACGTGTATACCACCGCCACACCCAGGATTTTCCAGTGTTCTATATACTAATTTTTTTTACAAGAAGCATCTCTGTCTTTCACAGAAAGATTTCATAATCCTAAAATATGCAAAAGTGTCCTAATTTTGATTTTGAAAATGTAGTCATCTTTCCTCTTAGGTAACAGTACTTTCAAGATTAAAATATCCATTTCAGGTACACAATTCTAAAATTTGTTAATGTATGTTCATCCCCCTAACAAATACAGATAAATAATAAATATGACCTAGATAGTACTTTTAAGGTATTTTTTTTCCAGGAAATTTGAAAGATTCATCACAAAAAAAATGAACAGGTTTATAAACTACTCTCATGTGTTGTTGAATTCAGGTTACTCACTTTCAAACAGCCCTTGTTCCAAGAAAAATGTTAATTTTAATCACCAAACTGTGATTAGTCTGAACACTTAGCTAAAAGGTGTCTTTGCAAACACACCTTTTTGAGCATTTAGGGAGGGCTAGGAACACACACAGATACTAAGAATGGGATTGCATTACTTTATGCAAATCTGGTCTCTCTCTGCTTGTATTATTAAAATTATCTGTTGGAAATGTAGACACTATGTTGTTATTACTCTCGAGCAATTTACCATCTGGTCTTTTGCAGGTTCCTGTATGAATATTCCCTGTGTGTTATTTATTCTGAGCCTACACTATATTTTGTCTCCCCTGTTTAGACCTGAGCAACTTGAAAGGTTTAGCATACTAACTTATTTAATTTGATTTCTTTAAACAGATGGAATAAAGAATTTCTCTAGCCTGTCTCTGCTTGGAAGACAAAAAGTTGTGTTAAATGGAAACATAACATCCAGAAATACATCTGCAGGCTGATTTAAAAACATCAAGAGAGAAATCCCACCACTTCTTTTGGAAGTTTATTTTGCTAGTTGATAGCTTTCAGATTTAAAATCCTGAACCTTATTTCTGTGGGTAAATCCTTCTGCTCAGTCTTCCTTCTGAACTACTGCACATGTTCCAGAGCTACATGGCTCACTGCTCTCATGATGTTTGGAATTTGGGACTGCACCTTGAAAAGCTTGTTCAAGTCTTCTCTGAGTACTGGTCCATTGCTGATACTGTATTAGCAGATAGAGACTTCGGCTACAATTTTGCAAATATGTACACAGTAGCTCTGTTTGTGCTACAATACCAAGAGGCAAAATGGAAAGTGAGAGAAGAGTCCTTTCTCTTTTTATAGATGAAGAAATGAGGCACCCTGCATGGCATTTTGAACTCATTTAGGATAGTTTTGGACAATTGCCGCATGGTGGGCTCAACTGAACTATTCTGAATTTACAAAGGAATAAGTGAAGATCAGAATCTGTCTCTGAAACTTGCCTGAGAGGAACAGGAAGTTTGTGGGAACCAAACCCAGAAAGAAAATTTATGTCTACAGAGCCCTGGAAAAGAGACAAACAACTTTTAGTTGTAATAGACTAGAGCTCCTGTCCTAGTTCTATTTACCCAACTGCTTACTGCCCTATATCCTGTAAACTCAGACTATGCATTGATGAACTCCCACATATGTGGTACCAAACTGATGCTACTTTAGTCATTTCAGTCTAAGTCAGCTACAGATTTGGAAGATTTTAGTCAGCAGCTAACTTGATAGTTTCCCTGTCTTAATGGATAGGAACAATATACGTTGTGCCTTGTTAAATGAATTTTCTTACTTTGCCAATAATAGCATTCCTGTGGTCAGAGTACTCTGTGGCATGTAAATTCTGAGTGGGTGTTTGGTGACAAGGTGAACTAAGCTCACTACCTCTGAGGTTCTGTACAAAATTTAATCTTTTGGTTCAGATTTTCACTAAGTCCTTTTCTGAGATCCTCTGATTGTCTTTTTCATGTTTTCATCTGTAATATCTCAAGCAGCAAAATACAGCTGCTGTCCTCCGTTATGGTTGTTGTCTTGCCCATCTAATAATAATCTGAACCCTGAGATTGTGGTATGTCCTCTTGGTCGGCCCAAGATGGACTATGGACAGACCAAACTAACTGTAAAGCAGGCTTAGTAGTCTCCATTTTTTGTGTATCATACCTGACTGTTAATAGCTATTGCTGTTTCAGTCTTGTCTTTGTCTCACTGCAATATACAGAGGGCATTTCCACGAGTCAGATTCTTTTTTTGAAAAAGAAAGTTTTTTGCTTGCAATGTGGAAGATTTGCATGTATCACTCTTGTCAACTATAATGAAAGTTACACATGTAAAAACCCTGGTGGCAGATTGTGATAAGGCAGATTTGACACACATCACTCTGCAGATAAGGATGCTACAAGACTTTGACATTTGTGAAATGCTTCAAGGAAGGACTGTATATAATTGATAACAAAATGCAGATGGCTTGAACAAACTGGATGCCAAGAAGGTGACCAACCTTGGAAGAAAGTTTGTGGCAGAACTCATGCATAGAAAAGAACAGAGAAAGGGCAGGCCAGTTTTGCCCCTCTATCCTTACTGCAGAATTAGTGCTACTGAAAGTAAAAAAGAAGAAGGACTAGGGAGGAAAAAAACCCTACAAGATCAAAAGATGGTGATGGAAAATTTGACAGTAGCACAATGGTTTACCTGCTTCCTTCTTTCCCTATCTTTCCATTTCACAATGGGAATCCTTGAGTACTGGATGGAGGTTCCCTTCTTAAACAAACTGTGCTTTTATGCATAAAAATGCATTCAAAAAACCAGCAAGTAGTTATTGAAATGTCACACAGCATTTCCCCCACCACCTGCATGAAGAATTATTTCTCTCTGTTAAAAAAATGTCTTTATTTACTTGAATGACAGACAGACATTTCCCCTGGCTTCCACTTTAAATAGTTTTGTCTATTACTCATAGCTGTTTAGATCTATAATACTGACTTTCTTGCCACTATCCTGATGATTGGTCATACAGTACAGCCACTGCTTGTGAATAATGCCAAGTAACCTTGAAATCTAGCCAAGACTGTAGTACATTTCAGGACTTTGCTTAAAAAGATAGCCCCCTTAGTTTAGTGAACTTGAAATGAGGAGCCTGGGACTTGCCCAAAGAAGTACAGTCATCACCTGCAAATGAACTAAGCCAGGGTTTTGAAATCTTCAAGAAACCTTGAAGTCAGAAAAAAGCTTTGAGGAAATCTCAAAATCATCAAGCCTGGGAGAAGGCTTTAGATTTAGATTTAAGACTTGTCTGCTACTTAAAGTTGATGCAATATGGATGTTCTCTATCCCATTAACGTCTTTTAATGTTGTATTCTGATGGCTCACAGAGTTCTTTCCTGTGCTTAAAGAAAGTGGAATCTAAGAGCATGTTACCTCAGAAAGCTGCAGCTACTTTTTTCATATATTACCACAAACTCTTGCATCACCACCCATGGGCATTTTCTTCAAACAGCTAAACCAAGAACTATTAACTGCTGAAAGAAACTGAAGATGTCTCAGATAACTCACGAGGGGATGACAAGACTCTCCAAGCCTCTCTCCATCATTTATCAACAGTCTTGGCTAACAGGGGAGGTCCCAGATGACTGGAGGCTTGCCAATGTGATGCCCATCTACAAGAAGGGCTGGAAGGAGGATCCGGGGAACTTGGTACCCAGAAAAATTATGGAGAGGTTCATGAACTCACATGGCAGGTGCCAGGGGACCAAGGCCAGCCAGCATGGGTGACTTACATAGTGGATGAGAGAAAGGCTGTGGATATTGTCTACCTAGACTTCAGTAAAGCATTTGACACCGTCTCCCCCAGCATTATCCTAGAGAAGCTTGTGGCTCATGGCATAGACAGGTTTACAGTTTGCTGGGTTAAAACCTGGCTGGCCAGATGGGCCCAGAGAGTTGTAGTAAACAGAGTTAAATCCAGTTTGGCAGCTGGTCACCAGTGGTGGTGTCCCCAGGGCTCAGTTCTGGGGCTGGTCTTGTTTAATATCTTTATCAACAATCTAGATGAGGGGATTGAGTGCTTCCTCAGCACATTTTCAGACAACACCAAATTGGGTGGGAATGTTGATCTGCTTGAGGGTAATAAGACTCTGCAAAGGGATCTGGACAGGCTGAATTGATGGCCTGAGGCCAACTGCATGAGGTTTAGCAAGGCCAAGTGCCAGGTCCTGCACTTTGGTCACAACAACCCCAGGCAATGCTACAGACTAGGGGAAGACTGGCTGGAAAGCTGCCTGGAGGAAAATGACCTGGGGTGATGGTCAACACCTGGCTGAACATGAACCAGCAGTGTGCCCAGGTGGCCAAGAAGGCCAATGGCATTCTGGTCTGTATCAGAAATAGTGTGGCCAGCAGGAGTAGGGAAGTGATGGTGCCCCTGTACTTGGCACTGGTGAGGTCACATTTTGAGCACTGTATTCAGTTCTGGGCCCCTCACCACAAGACATTGAATTGCTGGAGCGAGTTCAGAGAAGGGGAACCAAGCTGGTGAAGGGTCTGGAGAACAAGTCCTATGAGGAGAGGCTGAGGGAATTGGGATTGTTTAATTTGGAGAAGAAGAGGCTGAGGGAAGACCTTATTCCTCCCTACAGCTACCTGAAAGGAGGTTGTAGTGAAGTGGGTGCAGCCTCTTCTCTCAAGTAAATAATGACAAGACTAAAGCAAATGGACTGAATTTTCACCGGGGAGGTTTAGACTGGATATTAGGAAGAATTTCTTTACTGAAAGAGTAGTCAGGTGCTGGAACAGGCTGCCCAAGGAGGTGATGGGGTCACCATCCCTGGAGGTATTCAAAAAACACGTATGTAAGGCAATTCAGGACATTCTCTAGTGGGAAGGTGAGGTGTATTTTGTGTGTTTTGGGTTTTGGTTTGTTGCTTTGGTTTGTTCGTTTGTTTTTTGTTTTGGTTTGTTTATTTGTTTTTGGTTTGGTTTAGTTTGGATTTGTTTTTTTTTTCAATGGTTGGAGGTGGTGATCTTAGAGGTCTTTTCCAACTGTGACAATGCTGTGATTCTGTGTGACAGACTGCAAGTGAGCCATTGAAAACTTTGCACCTTAGGTGAAGAGCCTATCTGTTCTAAAGTACTACATCAGTTGTGCTCATGCTTTCATAAAAAGATAGCACACAAACCTCTTGACAACAGACCATGGACTCTTAGTTTATGAAAAAAAAAAAAAAAAAGAATGTGAAAAACAATGAGCTGAAATACAGAAAGAACCATAGTTTCTGTTACATTTTATGGACTCTGTTTTTCATAATCAAAAGGGATCTTGAAAAGCCAGAACAGAGAGATGCAGACATAAGATGCCATTAACAAGGATTACATAGATAAAACAAATAGGCATGTGAGCTGACGAAATGCAAAGCCTGTCTGTGCAATACAGTGGAGTCCAATGTTATTAGTATCAGAAGTCACTGAACCCCTCTGCAAATCTGGAGCCACATCAGTGCTGATCTGGGCCCAAGATAATGTCCAGGTCCCAAGAGCTCAGGTGAAGCACAGCTAAGGCAGCTGTCCCACCGCTGTGGTATGTTTTGGCTCTCTGCAGGGGACAGCATGCTGCCTGCAGCGACACTGACATCAACATCTTTTGGCTGTGCTCCACTGTGCCATGCCACACACGTCAGCTGTGAGGCTGACAGACCTGCCCCAGGCGATCTGTTGAAATATCCCTCTGGTGCCTATCAATAAATAAATCCTTGAAGTAAATCTTTCTGTGTAGCCGACTGAACACCCCATCTCCACCCTTTGCCAAAAGAATTCATTCCAATCTGCTTTAAACGTCGTTCCCCGGTTTTTTCTTCATTTCTCTTTTTCCCCCCACAAGAGGGCACCAACACTGCATCCTTTGAGACGTTGTATTTCACGGGGAAACATGTGCCCTGAGGGAAACTGTGGGGAGAGAAGCCAGAGGGACCCAAGCAGCAGGTTTCAGGTCTGGAGCACCGCCCTTCCCCCCGGGGATCCACAATTTTAATTCCAAGGTTTTCATCCAGAAACATGTCAGGCGACAGCTGCATGAAGCCTCTAACAGGAGATGGCTGCATAAAGCCACTAATAGGAGGTGGTATTTCACAGGCGCGTATTTGATTTTACTTCTCTGTTTTGTCTCTTGGTCCCCGCTTCAAGCAGGGAGACTCAAAAAAAGGCATTTCTGGAATTAGAAACCTTCATGGACCTTAAGAGTAACCAGTTGGAGAGCTGAGAAATACCAGACACCAAATGTCTCTTGAAATAAAGCATACATGAGACAGCCAACAGACAAATCTTATTCGGAGAAGTCAGAGCAAGGTAATAACACAACTAAAATTGCCATAGGACAGGGAGGATCTAGTGAATAGAGAACAAGCTAAAACAAAGCTCTTGTACTGAATAACCTGACACAGTAACAGTTGTGGCTAAGATAAATATGTCGAGAAAATGAAAACCGAGAAAAGAATACTTAGTGTGGTCTATGGGTTTATGCTTACAAATACAAAAATTATTCTAAAGAAAGAAAAATGTAGGCCAAGTACCAGACAAGCTTACTTCACTAGGTAGAGGGAGCCCACATGCTCTCCTGCAGGTAGTGAAATCTGTTTCCCTTATTCTGGAATTTGTAAATGCTGGGCTACGCTTCAGGGGCAGGACACAGCTACCAAAAAGGTGTTACTCTGGCTTCTGCTAGAGCTCTGTGTACTTAATCTACTAATGAACATAACTCTGTGATAACTCTGTGATCAGGGAATTATAAGAAACCCGTGTAATGCTCTTTCCTCCTTTCTCCTCCTCCACCTCCACTGTCTGTGCACAGCACTTCCTCAGGTAAAGGCAGAACTGTTTTCACCAAATCCTACAACTTGAGAACCATGGGTTCTAGATGAAAACTGTAGGAGATTAGGTTAAAACAGATAAAAGAAAAGTGTTTCTTTAAAAAATATGTAGTGAATTTCTGGTCCTTGCTGCCACAGGAAATTGTGGAAGCAAGCAAAGCATCAGGTTAAAAATGGTTCCAGACAAATTCATGGACAACAGGTAAAAATGGAACATGAAAAGTCTGGGCAGGGATATGTTCTCTAACATCTTAACCCAACGATACCGATGCTTAAGAAGTACAAGTGGTATGGACTGCAGAATATGGCCAAACTTGTGTGGTCTCCCTGACGGCTTTTGCTGCTGCCTGTGGAGAAAGGACACTGAATGACAGCAGAGTTCACTTCTATATCCTCATGTTCCCCCATTCCACTCTTCTGATTTAAGAAGAGCTATAACAACTACAACTTTTAATACTATAATCACTTGTCAAAACGGCTATCTCAAGGTTGTATAGAAAGAGGGAACGGTATGAATTGGTGCACCTTGAAAAGCTGATTTGAAAAAGGACTAGAGTGTATTCACAAGACTTTCAAAGCCACCACCTTCCAGAGGCCTTGATGTGGAAGCTGTGCATAGCAAATCTGCTGGAAAATGCAGCCTGATGTGATGGTGGAATAATTTGCTATCAGAAGATACAATTTCCACAAACTAAATGTCCTTCACCAGACTGCATCAGTTTGGCTTATGTTTATTTTGGCAACAGAACAAAATGGGGAAGGGTGGTTATTCTTCGTATTGTCCAAACATCCCATTCCAATGTATTTTGAATAAAATATTTTGATTTTCCTTCTTTTGACAGAGCTTTAAGAGCATTTTGGTTTTAAGTATAACATAAAAAAATAAGAAAAAGAAGGAAAAACAAATTTTATGTGTAGTGGCCCATGGATTCTGAGTCATTTTGACAGTTATGGAATATGAAATTGCACTGAACAGCTAAAGAATGAATATATCCAATTTTAACAAGCATAGCAGTGGCATTAAAAAAGGTAATGCTTATGTTTTATGGTACAGGAATCGCCATCATATCCTCACTTTTTTTGTTATATGAAGGTCTCACTAGGGAAAAACACTAAGGAAAGTTTAGTGTTTAGTGATGTAAGGAACACAGAGACAGTAAACATAAGTCTTTACAGGGGAAGGCCTCAAAAGAAACTCTCCTGGGCTTTTCAAGGCTCTAATTTTCCTAATGTCAATAAAGGAATGCCTTTCAGGACCGTGCATTTGTTTCATGGACACCAAACCCTACGATTTCTTTTCACAAGACTAGGCAAAGGACTTAATTCTGTCAGAAACAAATTATTTAGAAAATCAGTTCAGCAAGAATTCAGCTCTGACTCAGAAAATTCAGTTTCTAGATCAACTTTTTGCATGACATTATGCAGGTCATGTAATCAGCCCTGTAGGTACTGGCAGTGATGGGCAGACCACACCAGTGAAGTTGCACTTGGGCATGCACATAATCCAGTGCACCAAACAACCCCACTTTCTCTGTCAGTCTTAACACCCACTAACCTGTGAGAAGGGATATTTCCCTGTCTTATGAGGAGGAGGGGGAATAACATCTGAGAGACAAAATCCACTAATAATTCTGTAGTATTCAAATACTGCAGTAGTGTAGGCAGCAGGAATAAAGCTAAACTGTTATCATACTCTATTTACACCTACCTATGGATGTCCTGATTCAAACTGGGAGTATCTGGAGAATACACTGGATTGTACTTACCAGTTTTTGTTATAAGTATGAAAGTGGTCTTTGAATCTATCCCTTCTATATTTTTTTTCATGTACCTTTTTTCTACTAAGGTGTATTTCTTGAAATGACAGTCTTTTGTAGCTTTTTTTTTTCTGAAAGTAACTTTGAATAAAAACTACTAGAAGTTATAGAAGCTGCTGTAGTATTTTTCACACATTTTACAATTCAGTCCCAGGTTTCACATTTAACATTTCCCCTGCCTGTTTTTAAGGCTAAGCAGACAACTTAATTCAAATGGCTACAGATGTCCCAAGCTGCATGGAAAGATGCAATAGGAATAGGCTTTTGTCCTAGGCTCACCCTATGGGGTGGTACAGAACTAATAGCCTGTTACACTCAGTATTTTGGAATTTGCATAAATTGTAGGTTTTTTCCTTTAACAGTAAATTTTTCCTTCACAGCAGTTATTTGGGGTTCATACTGGGAGATAAAAAATATGTAAAGTAGGGAAAGAGAAGTCTGGGACAGTATTATTAAAACACTTACCATGTTCCTTGCATTAGCACAGTAAACGCTGTAGAAGTTAAATTGTCTGTGGACTCAGCACAGTCCAGATACCAGGTATCTGCAAGTCCTAATCTCATCTCTGCAGCTCTAGAAATAAGCATAAGAGAATTAACTCATCATACTTTATTGTTTGAAAGCATCTATAAACTAAAATTGTATTTCAGATATTCTTCCATAATAGATTCACAGTTTTACTACATTTACTTTCTTAATGGCCTTTCCAGGCCATAACTCTTAACACATAAGTCTGTCCGAAACATGGCAACTTGTTTCCTGATCCATTGCTGGAAGTGTCAGGACAGGGGACCTCTTCCTAGTGAGCAAAACTTCTTATCATTTTAACATGAATTTTTATTTGCTCCAGAATTTGCTAGCTGTAATCACACAATTTTTTATTAGCTCCTCTTGGTGTCAGAATTCATTACAAACTCTCTTGCCTAGGAGATGTTTCCACCCTTTTTTTCTTTTCCCTTTTTCCTTTTAAAAGAAGTGAGATAATGCTTGAGAGAGACACCAGATCAAAAACCCTCAAGTCCTCCTTGCTAAACTCTAAATCCCACGTCAAGAAACACTCATCTCTCCTCCCAGGCATGACTCTTAACCCTTTGTCTAATAAAATAATTGAAACCTGCTCCCTGTCTCTCCTCTTCCCAGCTATCTCCCTTGAAATTCTCAAATAGGATACCCGGTTGTTGGCCTCTGAACCCACAATGAGTATATGGAAGTCAAAGTAATTAGTTTAATACATCTAGAAAGTGTACAAGTTCCTCTCATGTCTGGGTTTGCTCCTGCAAGGGGCTGCATATGCTCAGCTGCCTTTGACTGCAGATGTCTAAGCATTTCTGAGAAGGCCAAGACTAGTTATAATTAAAACTCTGGGTGGAAGAAGGCTGCTCATATTAAAAGAATGAAGAAGTAATTCTGCATTAGTGAAAATAAAAAATGTGCATGATGTAGAATGATAGCAAAAAGATAGAATTAGTAAGGAATGCTATAGAGGGAGGCTGAAAGAATGAGGCTGATAATAAAGACAGAGATGGAGTAATGTTAATTCCCAAGATATCAAGCTTAGCAATAAACCTGTTAGTAAAATCCTGGACCATCAGGGTAGAAGAGAAATTGTAAGGGAGTTTTGGTAGAATTGTACGTTGCCACCTCCTGGGAGGGACAATACAGGGACATATCACCACTGGCAGCACTTCACTGAGACAGAGGAATACAGAAGAAGGAGGTGTCTAAACCAAAGCACCCAAGACCCTTCTTTTTCCCTGCAAGGCACTATCTGTTATATGGGAAAATAATTTGCAAATGTACATCCCAGTTTCAGGGAGGGGGAATTTCTGCCACAGCCCTTTGCTTCCTGTGAGCCAGAAAGGGTCTTCCTCCCCTCCCAGAGAACCTGTTAGCTATGCTGAATCTCTGCCTCTCACAAACTGAGCTGCTGCCTCCTGATTTTCTTATATCTCCTAAACTAGGAGGGAACTCCTGAGATCTCTGAGAATTCCTCTGCCTGTAACTCCTGTAAGTGAAATAAGAATGCTTTACAGAAGAGTGTAACCATCTTCACAGATTATGAAATATACCTCAGTTAAGTTAAGGGTTTTCCCAAAATGACAAAATACAAGGGAAAGGGACAGAAACATTCAAAAACCACAGTTCCACTGGTGAGCCTCAATGCAGTTTTTGAACAATCTGGACACATGATTGTACTTTCTCTCAAACTTCTCATATTTTTCTTCAAGTTTTATTGTACTTTCTTTTGCACTTTTTCTTGAAGAAGCAAAATGAGATGGTACTAAACTTTTAAATAAAAATACTAAATTTTTTACATGCTCTGCCACCTTCTCAAGAAAAGAGACTGTGATAGTAGTCTGTTTTATCAAGGAGGTGACTGTTTTGCTTTCAGAGACAGTTTTTCAAACATCTTCACTTCCTGTCCACATCACTGTTTAGAGAAATAGATTTTACTCCCCAGGCAGACATGTTTTTCATATCTACTGCTGTCTTTTGAATTGCAGTGGCTATAATATTAGGTCAGGCTTCAGATATTTGAGTTGTAGAAGTTGACTGCAGCTTTTTAACTAACATGTTGCGTAAATTATAATTCAGCAAATTATTAGATGCTGGATTCATTCTTTACATGAACAGAAATACAGCTTTTATTGCAGTTGGAATGCAGTGCTGGAAATTTTGATTCAGCAGCAGATTATATGCTGGATTCATTCAAAATATTAATGGAAGTTTTAAGTGCTGCTGGAAGATGTCACTGGAAGATTTTTTCCTTTTCATTCCACACTGTTTTCAGAAATACATTTGAGGGCTTTTTGGAAGTTGCAGTACATCCAGATGACACATCAAAGAGATGCAGCTCTGGTTAATACACCAAAGGCCTTGCATTCAGGTATCCTGACATGTCAGACTTGACTCTTTCAAATTGTAAGACTGGACCACTGAGGACTGACTGACCTGTTATAATCTGCTGCAAGCCACGGGGTTGAGGAGAGGGTTTTAGCAGGAGAGTAACATCCATAGTTAAAATTTCTGTGGTCCCACTTCTGTTTTGAGGAAGGACTTAACAATTGCAAGGCCACATTTAACAGAAAGGATTTCATGGGCATGCTGATACATGTAGGTTGGCCAGTAGGTGGGAGTTTCACTTTTTCTACACCATGCCTTCTTGGAGGCAGAAAAGATGCAGGGTCAAGTACAGAATCTGTACACAGTACCAAGAGCAGTGACAGAAGCCACTGTCAGAAGATAGCATGGGCCTGGTAACTGAAAGTGTGGTCTTGAAACTCCTATAAATAACCTGTAAAAAAAAGACATGTGTAAACTGTCCTTTACTTTCTGCAAGCTACTTTTCAATGAGCCTACTATAGTCTTTCAGAAGGGGTCTCCAATGCAGAATGTTTTAGCCTTGAGGGCAAGGCCTGCCTAGATAACACCATGGTAAAAAAGCCTATACCCCCACTGCAGGACAAGTAAGAAGATTATCCCCAAATGTCCCATATTCCCAGTCTCTCATTCCTTCCCACAAAAACACCTGAAGCCTTGCAGCTGCTCAGCTCCTTCCTCTCTAGCATAGCACGTTCAGGGCTCCTCAGAAACCCATCAGAAGCCCAAGCTCATTGTATCAGAGAGGTGTGGGATTTTCTATCTCACACACATCATGATAGTCATTGTGTAGATGATACTAAAATTAGGAGCCACCTGCATGTGTTTTCATAGCTCTGGAGAATCCAGCTGAGCTTTTAAGATAGGAAGAAGGGAGGGTGAGTGTCTGCTGGGGCCCAGATATCACTGGTATATGAATGTGTATATGGTAGTCATGAAGTGTATTGATCCTCTTGCTAGATGCTGGAATAAAGCCCAGACCTTTGCAGACTGAAAACAGAAGCTCAATTTTGTGCCAGCAGAGTCACCAGGATGGCTGACTCATAAATCTGGATGAAGTCATGGAAATATGGACATTTTGTTATCACAAACACACATTTGGATACAGGTTTATGAATTAAAGCACACAATAGGTTCTCAGTATTGTAAATTTCTGCAACATAGTCCTATCTCAGCCTGAAGGTGAAGTTCAAACAGCATTAGAATGTAAATCAGCTCAACAGAGATGACTTGGTTCTCAGTGGACTTTGCAGCTCTTGAGGAGCAGTATCCCAAACTCTTTAGAGATATGGGCATTAACAGCTACACATTGTTAAGAGTCTTTATACCACAAAGAATACTGCTGAACATGGTTGTATCACACTATACATTTTTGCTGACATCTCATTTCCTTTCTCTTGTTTTGTGGTGAAGGTATAAACAGGGTTTATTACCAAGTCATCCTTCCTGTGCTAACAGATGTAAGTAACAAAAACAGCACAAAAAGAGGATTATTAACATCTAAGGCAAGCTTTTCAACACTCTGGCCATTAATTTTGAGTACTATAAAATGGAAGTTATTATCACATCCAAGTGCACCCGCTTTTCAAAGAAGGAAGAATAAATAGGAAGAACTAACATATTTCATACAATATTGATCCAGAAAGAGACACAAAATATTTGAAATTGTATACAACACTAAAAATATTAGTAGGAATAAGAAAGGGGTTTTTTTAATTGACATAAAATTTACTCAAACCAGGACAACAAACACTTGTTTTTACCTGTGTTAGGTTTTAGCTGCAGAGGAAAAAGGGTTCTGTTGAACAATGGGCTATTACATGAGCAGTTGCCTTCTGCAGCTGTAAGCTTAAAGCCTGCTTTTGGATACAGAAAGAATTTGGTGATCCTAGCATTGCTTTATTGCTTTATTTATTTATTTATTTTCTGTAGCTCATAAAACACACTGACAAACTGGCCATTGCAAAAACACCGCAAGATTGGATTAACAGGATTCAGGGTTGAGGTGCACTGGCTGAACTACAAGACAAAGCTTGCACAGAACATGCATTGTGTCTAGTTCAAACCAGAGCAATTAGCTGTTCACTTTCATGACTATTAAATGCACCCATAATTAAAATTTAAAAGTCTGAAGTCTATGCTATTTTTTGCAAGCCCCAATTATAAGTAATAAGATTTAAGTTTAAGTTTAACTTGTCTCTTAATAGAGGGTAAAGAGCTCTTATAAATCAGTCAAATAGGATTGTCACTGAAGAGCTATTACTGAAGAATTGCTGTCGAAGTAAAACTAATTAATATCTGTCACTGCAAACAGTTAACTACAGAAAACTTTCCTGCTTAACTACCAGCACTATTAAACCACTAGAACTGACATCATCAAAAGAAAAAGTAGGAAAGAACACAATGTCTCTTTTGACATCAGCTTTTATCTTCTGATCTGGTGAGATTGTCAAGTCTTTTTTCGTGAAACCTGACCAGACAGAAGCGAAGCCGGGTCTGGCTCCCCAATTAGCTCTAGTAATGTGGTGTCGGATCACGTTCTCAAAGAACTTCCCCTTAAGTGAACTTTCAGATCACAAAAATACAAAAAGAGACAATCTTTAAGAAACTGAGAGGTTGATAAGTTTCACCCAAGTGACCTGGAGATGTCTGTGCCATCTTGGGCCCTGAAGGGGTAGCCAGTTCCTGAGATCTCATTAAGTAGCCTCAGGTCTCCTCCGCGTCTCTGATCACATACCTCGGGACTGCTTGAAATGGAGGAACACTATCCATGTTCAACAGTCAGAATCCAGCCCACTCATTAACTTCTGTCCCTGGTGATATACATCTGTTCTGGGAAAGCACTTGTCACGGGGTTGTGGAAGCCCCATCGTTCGTGTCAGTCAAACTGAGCTGGAAACAGCATTGGTGGATTTTCCAGTGGAAACAACACGGTGAGAGCTGCTGGGGAGGTGAGTGAGCTGGCCTATGCTTTTGGGGGAGGAAGTTAATATAAAGCTCCTCTCAATCCAGCCTCAGTGTCATAATCCTATACTTCAGAATGCACTGCCAGTGCTCATCAACACAGACTGAGGCCCACCAGTTTTCTGCTATTTGGACTGCTGCTGCCTCACCTTCTGTCTTTTTTTCTGCTCTATCATAGCTACTCTACTACTTTGACACCTGCTGCAGCCCAGGGAGAAGTCTTGGTGCTGAATGATACTTGGGCCCATGACACCCAAGAGGCTTTAATACTTCCTCTATGTAGCTGTGTAAGCAGACAGGAGGGAAAAATATGGAGGGTGATCCAAAGACTAGAATAAAAAGAAAGCAACTGTTTCTAGTGTAGGAAACACATGAATGGCTGAGAATCTTTGTCCAGTTGAGAAAAAGCTTGAGGTAATGGTTTCAACTGTAGAGCTCTGACAATGGGACATGCTTGACTTCCCTACACATCACCTCTAAATTTCATATCTGACTAGCAGAAAGCTCTTTGAGAGGTGACAAAGAAGGCCAACCTTCAAGTCCACTAGTGATTCTCCTTCCTAGGCAGTCCAGATAATTGAGACAATAAATCATGCTTTGGCTTTGCAGTTTTCAGCTGACCACTGGCTAGTAGCTGAGCCACTTCCCGTCCATCTATGTCTTGGAGATGAAATGCTATGCAAGTAATGATTAGCTAATCTATTGTTTTGGATGAGCATTCCTTAGCTCTCCTAAGAAAAGAGAATATTTTACTTTGCTGTTCAGAATAAAGACAGTTGAAATCTCTACTGTTAGCAGTTACTATGGTAACTGCTGGCTATTTATTTTAAAAGAGAAAAAGTCATTTTTTCACTGGTTACCTGATTCAGTTTTGTTTTCTTCACTTGCGGTCTGATATGGCATGTAAAACAGCTACCAAAGACCATTGTCATGCCCAGATTAAAAGACCTAGTGATCTAATAGGCCAAATCCTGCCCGCTGGTCTTGAAGTGTCAGTGACTTTAACAGAACTACTTGGAAGAGTAACCTAGCAGGATGATGTTTTAAAACCTCTGTCTTTTTCGGGACCACTTCAATTTATTGTATTGAAAAAACAACATGGCTAGCTCTTTGTCAGATAAAGGTCTGAGTTCAGCTTTAGATCCAAGCTCACCAATTTGAAATTAGGATTGAGAGTTGGTTACTACTTAGTTTAGTTATCACACTTTCAGTAGTAAACCAGCTTCCCTCACTGTTTCTTTGCTAGTTGCCATTATGTTTAAAGTTGCTACTACCTGTACAAAACACAAAAAAATCTGGAAACATCTGATCTTTCCATCTCTCTTCATATGTTTTTCTTTATATAAAAGCAAAACTGCTTGATGCTGTGCCATCCAAGCATGAGTGCTGTTCTTTATTCTGGAAAAAAATAATAGCTTGTGCCTTTATAACCTGCCAAATGAAAACCACCAACTCAAATTCTAGTCCAAATTTTACATCTGGATCCAACATCGTTGTAAAATGGGTCTGGAAAAGAAACATAGAGGCAGAGCTGTCTTTAATGACAAAGCAACATGTATGCATATGAAACTGTTTTATTGATTTTACATGTTGGGAATGAATATCATGATCATCTAGTCTGATCTACACTACGAACTTCATCAAGAACATAAAATAAGTTTCTACTGAAAATACAGTCTAGTGTAACATGAGAACATTTGGGAAACATTAGTAGCA
>JANHGN010014935.1:6518-39159 GCA_024605025.1 Megaceryle maxima | reverse complement strand
CTCCAGTCTTTTTATAAGCTCCCTTCAGGTACTGGAAGGTGGCTATTAGGTCTCCCTGGAGCCTTCTCTTCTCCAGGATGAAGAAGGGACAAATTCATCCCTGGTATATTCAAATATAATTCTACATACTGTAGAGACACAGGTGCCTTCTTCTATTTTAGGATTTGGCCCAGAGATAGATAATGACCAAAGCAAAATAATTATATGCTGCTTCAATTAAATGAAACATATTTGTGGATACATGTAGCTTCTTTCATCTCCTGAGAAGAGATCCATATATATAAGAAGGATTTTCAAGAAGTCAACATCAGAAGAGACTCAAGGGCAGGAAGTCTGTATTCCTCCTATACTATTAAATGCAATTTGATACATGTATCAAAAGGCTTTGGCATGAATGTCAATTTCCTAAGACATACGTGAAGAAAATTAACCTTCTAGCAGTAGATAGTGTGTCATTAATTAGACAGGACCTAATGTGTCTTGAGGATCAAATGCAGCATGAAAAGTAAAGGTAATGACACTACAAGGCTCACAAAAGGGATGCACAGCAGAGCCATGTATATGCTGTCCCCAGACTTCTGAATTCTCACATTATTCTGTTTTTGAAAGGTGTCATATGGTGGCACAGCAGGCTAATGATGTAGCATGTTCAGAGGAATTAGTTTAAGGGGCCCTTTTTTCCCCCCAGCCCGTTGAAAAATAGTAGAAATAGTGAATTTTTGTAACTTAATGGGATCATACTGTTCTTTCCTCACATTGTCAACTTCACTTAATTTCCTTCTTCCCATTAATGTGTCTAATGCATATGTCAGGCGGAAGCCTGACACTCTAGTGGCAAACAGACTGTTGCACGAAGGCGGCAAAGTGTTAAAACAATTGAGCAAGTGAGTACTAAAGTTTGCTGCTCTGGCCATATGGTACAGTGTTTAATTTCCCGTAGTGAAAGAACGTGGCTGTCATAGAAAAAGATGATGAATAAATTTACTTGGGGCAACTTATTATAATGAAGAATGACTTCTTGGAGGAAGCAAACAGAGGAATTGAGAGTCTGATGAGAAGCATATGGGAAGCATTAAGTTATAAGCAAGGGTAGCAAGGCTGCGTGCTTTAAAAATGAAAGATGTTTAATCGATGCTTGTTGCTGGTGTTGACATATGGAAGTGAGAAATAGATTTTGATTTGGAAGACAGGAAGAAGGTTAATAGCAGCGAAGGTGGTTGTGGAGTGATTGATACTTGGAAAAACTAAGGCAGAAAAGGAGAGAGCACTTCATGCAGTCAGACAACATACTCGGGAGAACAATGTAATCCACAAAATAAAGAACATGAAATGACTGGGCAGGTCACTTGGCTCTAAGGACAACTGACAAGGCCAAACTAGCAATGATCTAATAGTAGCCCGTGGACAGCGGGGGAGACCGAGACAGGGAAGAGTGGCAGAGCTGGTTGTGCAAGGGGAGGTCGGCTGTTTCTCAGGATCCCCGTACAGAGAATGATGGAAGGAGATGGGGTGGGAAGGCAACAGCGAGAGTGATACATGAGGAGCATCCAGAGTCGCAGCTCTGTGTGTGTATGTTTTCCAAGCATGGATGCAGAGCAAATGAAGGAGAGTAAATGAGGTTGCATAGCTCTTTCCTTGTAGCAACACCTACTTGATGTGGGCATTTTCTTTCTCAAAACTTGAAGTTCACACTGAGCCTTGATAGTTAGCTCTTCCCTTTCTGCTGCAGTTCTCCCACAGTTCACAGATATTGCATGGGAGGAAATGACGAGTGTCCCCAAACCCCTGCAATATGGAGCAACAGGTGGGGGCAAAGCAGCCTGACCCTGCCTCCCCTGGCCCCTGCTCCTCAAGCAGTCCTGTTCACCAGCTGAGTGCAAAGCCCACAGCAGCCTTGAACTTCCCAGTGGGCTGTCCACTCATCTCTATACTAAGGTGTACATGGGTAAAATAAGACTGAAGACTCCCTTGTCACAAATAGACTTCCTCACATGGTCAAAAACTCTCACCTCATCCCTTATGAATCCCAGGCTGGTAAGTTTCAGCATCAGCCTTGAAGTACAGCTTTTAAACTCCATGAGGTCAGACAGGCCCCAGTATCAGAGGTCTCACAGAGAGCAGCCCTGTGCAAGCTGCAGCACCTGCAAGAGCTTACCAATTGGCTTTGGAATGTCTCCCCCAACCAACACGAACCCCCAGTTGCCTGGGGTGTGCAGAACTGCAGAAGGGCTGAGCTCAAGGGATATTTTTCTCCCTGCTGTGGATTTCTATTAAATCCAGCTTCCCAGAGGTGAAAGGTGAGCTCATGAGCTGCCATATGATTTAGCATTTAATACCAGCTTATTCTGCCTGTTTCTGTGTTACTTTCTTGAGATGACAGTCATAACTCTAACACACAGAATTCATTCTTAATCATTAAGTGCTGACATTGTATCTAGATAATAAACAATATATAATATGAACACTTCAGATATTTTTCATTTTTCAAGTAGAGAAATGTGCTAGCCTGACCTTTATGCTATGCAAGGTTAAATAATGTATTTTAGAATGAGGAGCTATTGACATGAATTTAAAAGAAAATGCAACATAGGGTTTCACTTTTCAAGGCAGTGATCTGTTTTTTACTAATCAGGTTTCAATAATGCATTTAATATGATACAATATATCAAGATATTAATTTAACTGAAGAAATTTGACAGCTTTACAAGTGTAAGAGGACTTGTGAGAACTTCTTAAAGGGAATGAAGTAATTGTCTCTCTGTGCAGAAGATGTTCCTGGTGGGAAGTTGCTTAGTGTCAGTCCTCAATAGCTGCTATTGAAGCTGATCTCATTCTGTATCTTCTGTATTTTGATGATCTTAGTAGGAAAAGCTGGTCTATGCAGAAGTGATTAAGAGATGCACAAAGCTGAAAGGCACTGTCAGTATACTAAGACTATCACTATATCAAGTGGCAAGAACTCTAAAACCAGAAAATCATAGAATTGTACAATACCAGGTTGGAAGGGACCTCAAGGATCATCTCATCCAACTTTTTAAGGTTTAAATGTGATGGCCCAGCACCCTGTCAAGCTGAGTCTTAAAACTGTCCAGTGGAGGGGAATCCACCCCTATGAGAAAGATGATGAAGAATTGCCTGAGTTCACTATGTTTTGGCCCCACACAGCTGAGTGAATGATAATCTCATCTGTGCTTACTGAATTAGAGGGAAGAAGCAAAGTTGTGCATTGGATCATCTGGGTCTGGAGGTCCCTAGAGATTGAAGGTCTTTTGTACACATGTGACAATGCTACAGTCAGCCCCTTTCCCCATCTCCTTAGGCCGGACCCAGGAGAGGGTAAGATGAATACAAGGGTTTAGGTGAAGGAGGAGTGAATTCATGAGTTATGATTAACTGTTTCTTCAACAGCAGTGGTGTCATATTGTTGGGCTTTGAAGGCTAGCTCTCCTTATAAAAACCTCTAGACTTCCAAATAAAAGACTTTTATGGGTGCAAGGTCAGCTCACATCCCCCTCCTCCCAATCATCGACCCATTTCATCCTGGAATTTGATTAAATTAATTAAAGAGTCAGAGACATGTAGTTTCAGAGAAAATACAAAAAAATGCACAAAACATGTTGTCTCATGAGTTCATTGAGGTACTAGGAAGCTAACTCTGAACCAGTCTACCTGTTGGCCAGATAGAGATAAGACAGACGGCACCAGTAATATGTCTGCTTTATCAGTGGGTATTTTTCCATTATTCACCAAGAAATTGCTGGGAGAAGGGAGAATGCTTTTCTTGCAGCAAGCACCATATAACTTGAATATCAAAGAATGTCAACAAGGGAGACTCTGTAAGAAGAGGTGAAAAAAAGGGACTAAATCATCAATTGTTATGAATTGGCACAGCTCTCTCAAAAGAAATTGTGCAGCTCTGATAAGTAAAACCAAACTGAGCTCAATGGAGCAATGAGCTATTATTACCACAGCTAAGGATCTGGCTGAAAATCTTACAAAAGAGTAAATGATATGCTGCACAGTCAGAGGGCAACCAACATCACCTTTGTGGAAGAGAAGCAGGGACTAGTGAGAGGTTAGGGAGAAAATGAAATAACCCAGCTCCTTGAGCACTTATTCATGTCAGCTCAGCTATGTCCATCCAGGCCAGACAGGGACTGAGTCTAGGGCAAGGGCATTCATCTGAGGCAGCCAAGGTTTTAAGCGATAGTCTTCAACTCCCAGAAATATAGTTAGAAAAATGTGCATATTTTTAACTTGTGTCATCCCTGAATAAAGCATAGCTGAAGTTCAGGAAATTGAACTAGTTGTGTAAATCCAAAAACCAGTTCAAGAATTCATGAACACAAAGCAACTAAGCAACTGCAGTTTGTTCCTGTTTACCGAAGGAGCCTAAGAAGACCTAGTTTAGCTTTCCTGTGGGTGTATGCAGTAGGTGCTCACTCTTTCACCTGCTCTGAGGAGCCCTCAAATAAGCATGTGGATTCTGCCACCAGAACAACTCCTCTACACAAGAATGGTAAAGGGATCAGAGTATCTGTCACACAAAGAGAGCTAGGGTTATTTGGCCTGGAGAAGGGGAAACTCAGGGAGGTCTTACAAGTGTGTATAAATATCTGATGGGTGAAATAAAGAAGAAAGAGAGATCTCCTGGTAGTGCCCAGTGGAAGGACAAGAGGCACAGGCACAAACTAAAATATAGGAAATTTGATTTAAACAAAGAAAAAACAAATTCACTAGAAATGTGATGGGACAGTCCTGAGCAGCCTGCTTTGAGCAGAAGGGGTGGACTATATGATCTCCAGAGATGGCTGCCAATCTCAGCCGCTCTGCAGTGCTGTGAAGTATAACTCGCTGAAATCCTGCTTAGCTACTGCTAGGTTCTCATGGTTTGGACTAGTCATCTAAGTAAGTCTAAGAGAATCACAGACTTCCAGTGACATTAATTAGCAAGTGCTCCTTTGTCTGAATAGATCCCAGGTCATTTTTCCACCTCTTCCAGTCCTTTTTTGCCCTGTCACTTCAGGCCTCCTGATAATTATATAACAAGTACACTTCAGGATGAAGTGATTATAGACTGGGAGCTGGAATCACACTCTGCACAAATCATATTTTCACCTATGTATGTGCTGTAGACCTGTGACCCCAGTTGCAGTGCTGTCATACACACTCTGTAAGAACAAAACCTCAGTCTGTACCTCTTAAGCCAGCCAGGCAGGCTGCTCTTTATGAACCAAGCAACATACCTGCTTTAATGTCTACTCAAGGGATGTCATTATATAAATACAGGGAGGCTGTGTGGACGGGTGCATAGTTGTGTACTTACTGTTCAAGTAGGAAAGCCAGAAAAGCACATTATGTATACACACAAGTGGTTGTCTTGTAGGCTAATAGCACTTGGAACCTACAATCTGAAGTGAATAGATAAATGTGCACAATTACTTCGTAAAACTGAAAGGGATTCGCTTTATCCATGTTGAAATTTGCCTTCAAGAATGCTGAGGCTAGAGATACCTGGTTTAATACCTGTGGGAGTAAATGGTAATAGGCCATAGATTCTACTCTTTATCTTTACAGAATCATTCTCTCAGACTTGAAAAAGCCAGTGTAAGTTGAAAAAAATTTAACATATTTTCTAGTACAAAGAGCCAGATTTTATCCTTTGAAGTATGCAGTTTGCTGGGAGGTGAGTGGACAGGAATTCCTTGCACTTTATAGAAGGCATCAAGCATAGGTTTACTTCGCATTGAACTTCTACAACTACTGAAACTTATTAATGTCTCATTCTTTTCCCAGACTTACTCTTTTCCTTACTGCTAGAGCAACTGTGGACTTCATTCTCTACCAAGCAGATCCAACACATGGTTCAGAAGAAAGGGACTCAGAACATCTCCTGTCCAGAGACTGTCAATAATATTGAATAGCTAATTGGTGCCATCACAAACCAGGCAGCACTGGAATCTGAAAGCATTCAAACTCATGGGGAACAGGGCTGAATGCAAAATGACCCTCGTAACATTAGCTCTTCAACTTGTCTAAGAGGGATGCCTACCAGCCAAGACAGAAAGGTTAAAGAGACACATGATTCCCAAGACCTTGTCCAGACTTGCATAAGTGGAACTATATGTTTAACAGCAGAAGACTGTGGGCCAACATGAGGGAGAGCCAGCTTGGAAAAGTGTGAGGGGAGGAAGCCTCAAGGAAAAAGGAATGTAACCTACTGCTCTGTAAAATCCTGGGAAATGTTAATACTGCAACATCAATTCTAATTCACAGGAAATTATGACAGGATTGGTTAAGTCCATGTAAGGTTGCATTTGAGATGCCATATGCTTTTCTGGTCACCTTATAGAAGAAGGATATTATGGAAAAGTACCAGGAGGCAATAGAGATGACTCAGACACACAGCAGTTTTTAGAAAGGTTAGGTAAACTGAATCTGCATTCTTTACAGGGGAAAAAAAAAAAAAAAAAAAAAGATTATAAGGCTTATTAAAGTACTGCAGGCAACTTCTGAGTGAAAAAGAAAAGGCTGCTGTAGCCTGCTTGAGCTAGAGTGCATGAATTCCATCAACAAAGAACAGTCAAACTAAAAGGACTGAGAAGGCACTTCAAGGAATGAATTAGCTGGGAGAGAAATGGAGAGCTGCTAAAAAAAAAGTTGAAACAATTAAGAGGGCAAAGGAATTATTTAGAGAGGGGGAAAAGTATGGTCTGACAGGATAAGATAACCTTGGGCAGCTCTTTTTAAATAAGGAATAAAATATTAATCCAGCTGGGTAAGTGGTATACTGGAGGTAAAGCATGCTTGACTGCATAATGCATGATTGCAGGATTCAGTGATGTGAGTAGTATTAAATGCTACACGATAATCAGTTGACCAAAAGATGTATTTCTCTCTAGATCATGAAAATTGAATCATACCATCAGCACAAAAAATGGGAGAGGGCTGGGAAATGCCACAGATTTCCTGTTTTCTGAGTTTCCTATAAATTAGATGGTCTCACAGGACTAGAAGGGATAACAGTTCTCCAAAATCCATGAATATTACAAACTGCTGGAGGAAATCCCCTGGATATCAGAGCATGTCAGGAGGTCTGAAACATTGTTTTTTGGGCCTGCCTGCTCTCATGCTGGGCTTCCAGGAACACTCCTGTGGTAGCATAGGATTTTCAGGAGTCACGTTCCTCCCATCTTCCTGCGGAAGGAGGCACTATGGAGTGAGTTCTCACAGGACATGTCAGGAGGAAAATTCTTCCCAGCTTCATGAAAGCTGATGTTTTTAGGGATGTTTTCTCATGTTCTTTTGTTTCCTTGCCTAATTACATCTCACCAGTACCATATGTGAAAAAGCCTGTATGGGGTTACAGCCACAGATAATGTCAAACCTGAGATTCTCCCAGCAAGATACCCACCATACCCTCATTCATGAAAGGCCAGCTCCTAGGTAGATCTGGGAGGAAGGCTCAGTGCAGCCATGGGCTGGGGATGGTGCCTGAGACAGACATGTTTATGTCTGCTCATTTCATTCTTACTGGCCTCTCTAGATGTGGGGCAGGCAGGACAGGGTCCTGTGCACAGCTTCTGCCATGCAGTGAAGGGCTTTCTGCTGGCCCCTGGATATATCAGTGCTGGCTGAGGGGAGAGCAAAGCTAGCAGACACTACTTTACTTTAATCCCAGCCACTAGCTGAGCAGGGACCAACACCATGCCTCATCCTTCGCAGCAGGCAAAGGAGCGCTGTCCCCTTGTCTCTCAATTCACAGCAGGTCTTGTGCAGCTCTCAGCCACACCAAAAGCAGCTCTTGACACCAGAAAAAATGGCCACCCCTCTCTGAGACCACTTCTTCTGATGACAGGAGTTAAAGAGGTTCCCTTGTGCCTATCTAAGGTGTCAGAAGAGAGTCTGAGCTACAGATAGGCTTTTGTAATGCAAGGCCCATGCAGCGAAGGATTCTACTAAATTCATGACACAGCAAAGGTTTTATGTCACTGGAACCAAAGGGAGCAAAACATGCTGTCTAACAGCAGTGTTAGAGTGGGTGATAATCAATCTGGGAACTACTGAACTTCTCCTATCACTCCCCTAGGTCTTATATACCTGGACACGTGCAAATATACTGTTTTTCCAACCTCTGATAATGATGGCATGAAATCCTGTGAAACTATGAAAGGCCAGAGATGGTGGAAACATCTACAAAAAGGGCAAAGTAAGGAGGAATAGTTATTTACATCATTATGGATAAAGAGCCTCAAGAGAGCAATCTCAGTGGCTTGAGATGTAACACTGAAATAAGTAGGAGCCAACAAGTGGCCAGAGCTGCTTGGGCAGTGTTCATTTTTTAGGCAGATCTTGGAAATTATTACCACTTTAGGAAAAACATAACTAAATAAAATGGCTTGGAGGCAAACAGATTTGAGTTTAAACAACATGAATTTAAAATACGAATAACGATCTTGGTAGATTAATCAATCCAAATGTTGGGGTTGTTGTTTGGGGATTTTTTTTTTCTTCTCTGCAGCTGTATCTTGCTAACTACCACATTTCTATTTCAAGGCTGTTAATGCTGGAGCAGCTGCAACGCTCTCTGGGAAATTTTAAAAATCATTATGAAATTAAACGCAGAGACATAAAACCAGATCCTTCACAGCTACTCTGGCTGATGGCATTATAACAGTAAAAGTCATTTTCAGTACATGTTATTCTCGACAAAAGCTGCTTTGTAGTCAGTGCAGGTCATAACAGTGTATGTGTCTTAATGCGTTTTTCTCTTTGCCACCTAAAGATAATTATCAAATATTAAGAAATTGAGCTTCATGGCTTCCCTTAAAGCCTTTATTACTTGTCTCTCTCTTTTTTTTTTTTTTTTCCCTCTTTCTTTTTCTCTTCTTTCCCACCTTTTAAAAATAAAGACATGGAGTAACTGTCTTACCAAACTGTAAGTTACAGCAGGTTTTGCTTATTTTTAGAGGTCTGAGTTTCTAAACACTGTGCATCTAATTGCATAGAAACAAGAGAAGTGATTGCAAGCATAGGTTAGGTATTTGTGTGTAAAATGATGAAACTGGATAGTTGTGCTTAGCAACTTGTTTGTAGAAGCTGAGAGTGTGATTCTGAGACCATAACATTTCTGTCAGATACTGTTTTGGATAAAAAAATAAATTAAAACAAACAAACAAAAAACCCACCCAGATGTTGAGTGACCTGCCCATATATACCTATGAAACATATGTAAGAGAAGGAAGGGAGCATATGCCACTGCCTTTTTCTTCTGTGTCAGGAAAATAAACTATCTTTTTATAGAAGTCCTATTCACCTGCAGAGCTGTAGGATCGATTGCTTTCAACAGTTATTTAAGACGAAGAGATAGGAATCCAAACTTTCACATCACATCAATGCTGTTCAGAGATAAGAAAAAAAAAAACAAGTAAATCCTTTCTCCACTGCAAAAGCACTGCCTCCAAGCCACCTTTCTCTGAGTGTCTCAAAAGCCTCAAGCTCCAAATCATTTGTAAAACCTGAAGCTCTTCTTTTCTTAATGTCTACCAGGCATTTATACACATGAAAATAGAGCCACTACTACTGGGAGGCACTGTATGCCTAAAACTCAGAATACATTAGCCATTTATGGCTGAATTTGTAAAACCACCTTTTACTTCAGTGGATGCAAACCAAGCACAGCTGTCCCTTAGTTTTTAAGCCTGGACACTTGAAAATGCAGGCTTGTTGCCTGCAGAAAAGAAGCCTTGAAACAACACCACATTACAGGAAGAATGCAAGAGAAGTCAGAATTACTTCACCAACCCAGAGAAACTGGGCCTGTCAGTTATAAAGATGCTGTGAGCCTGGGGAGGACTCCACATCACAAACAAGCTAAAAAGTAGCAATCAGTCCTTTAAACCTCCCTTCAGAGACCTTCCCTTTCATTTATCTCTAAATCTAGAAAAGACCACAGTCACAGGAGCAATCCACATGGACCAGGTACCTGCAGAGGTTTCACAGGTCTCCTCTGACAATCATTGGAGTTGCCGTTAGGTTGCATGAGCCACATCCTGCTGTTTGAGATCTTGGTAAATGGAGAACATGAGGCCTTAACCAGGGCAAACAATTATGGGATTCTTGGCAAACAGCAGAGTGATCCTGATTGAAGGCCTGCCTTTATCTTACTGTAAAGTATACCTGGCAGGACCAGGATGAATATCTTTCCTTCTCAGTCTGCTGGGGGTAACAAAGAGGAAGAGGTTACAAAAGGAAGGCTCCTTGCTCACTACAAGGAGGCAGAAGCTGAGAGTGATGGACTCTTGCAGGAGACAGGAAGATGACTCCTGTGCTCATAAGGTATCATAGAAGTGAAAAGGAAAGCAATCAGTGATACAGTTTAGTTGAATAGAAGATGTTAGTGTCTCCCTCCCCATCAGGTGGAACCTGGTGTATCTGTCCAAGGCAGGGGAGAGAGGTGTAGAAAACCATCTCTAGGCTTTGTACTTTTCTGGCAGGATTTAGACAGATGTTTGTTCTCCCAAGCAAAGCAGACAAGCTGTTCTTTGGCCTGAACCTGTAAAAGGCTGAGTCACTTCTAGGGCTCAGTACCCCTCCTAATGAGTGCACTGCCCTGGCCAGATTTTTTATTATCTTTTGTGTTTCTTTTCTTTCTTTGGCAGAATGAGTTTCTGTTATTTCCCCTTGAATGGTTTCCAGCTTTTTGTCTTCTAAGACTGGTGACAAAGGAGAAAGTGTGCTGACAAAACCCAGCCGTATCAAAGCATGATAAAGTTCTTGCTGTCTGCCTTTATCACAGATCTAAGTAGTGTCAGGCACCCAAGATTTAAACAAGTGGCAAAGCTAAAAATAGATGGAACAAATGCACTTGTTGTTTTGACTTTTAAGAATTATTTATTACAGATGAAATCTGCTTTGTATTTAAGATACGCAGTGGAAAGGCGGGGGGGGGGCTGCTTCTAGGAGACTTGGATGAATTTACCTCTTGCCCTGCAAGTGCAACACAGCTGAAAGATGAACCCTGGGTCTGTGAAGGCACTTTTATCTGCATGCAAAAAGGCCCCTGTTCTTGTGGCTGAACCCAAGTGGGTCAATTCCTGCATCTGCGCAGACTTTCATTGTTTTCAGTGCCTGGACAGATCTTGCTACAGGACTCAAATCCTCATGGATGTCTGTAAGTCCAGACAAAAGCATCAACCAGGGACCCTCATCTATCACAGAATCAATCACAGAATCATAGAATCATAGAATGGCAGGTGTAGGAAGGGACCTCTGGAGATTATTGAGTCCAACCCCCCATGCCTGAGCAGAATACCTAGGGCAAGCCACACAGGAGCAGATCCAGGCAGGTTTTGAAAGTCTCTAGAGGAGATTCCACAGCCTCTCCGGGCAGCCTGTTCCAGTGCTCTGTCACCCTCACAGTAAAGAGGTTTTTCCTCATGTTGAGGTGGAACTTCCTGTGTTCCAGTTTGTTACCATTACCCCTCGACCTATCACAGGGCACCACTGAAAGAAGACTGGCCCCTTGTACTTGACACCCACCCTTCAGATATTTGTAAACATTAATAAAATTGCTTCTCAGTCTTCTCTTCTCCAGACTGTCTTTGGAGTAAGGGCTCATTCCTATGTCCTGGAGTGGTCAAAAGGACAAGGAGCCACCCTGCTCTCCAGTCCATACCACACAAGTGATTAAATACCCTGCAGAGAGGAGGAACCACCCACAGACTGACTGGACTGGTACCTAGTAATCCTCCAGAGCCCTGGAGAGCTTGGCCGCATCTCACACCCACACTGTATCACTGTTCTGCACTAAACCCAAGATTTCTTTAAGGACTGCCTGTGCCAAGGACAAAAACAGCAGGTCATTCAAAACTCGTTTCAGCTTTCTGGTTCACAGTCTTTATGCCATCCAGTCCTTCCATTTCCTATCACCTCCATATTTGTCTCCCTCCTTGGACACTATTCCCGTTCTTGAGTGTCCATCTCCTGCATTCGTCCCCCTGACAATCCCCTCAGACACTGATTTGTACACCGTGTACAGTAAAGACAAGGCCTGCAGCACTCACCAACTGCTGTCTATAAGCTTGTAGTGGCAGGTTTGTGGGGAGGCAGGCATGGTCTCAGTCCTCAACAGACAGTGAAGAAATAAACTAAAGAAACTCGGAGTGCTTCCTGCCCTGACAGGTGTCAGGCCTGGATAACACCATCACTGATGGAATTATATCATAGTTTCTACCTCATGGTATGCCCACTTACACAGTGTGGTTCCTTACCTCTCATTATTGTTGGTGGCCAAAAGTAGAGATGGTCTAAAAAATGATTGGACGCTTTCATGTCAAATACACCCACAGTGGTTTTCAAACACAATGATTTATATGTTTACAAGGTCCCTAACCTATTAACTGCAGAAAAGGTATAAAGTAGGGAAGGAGTGCTTTGCACTCTCTACTTTTCCTACACTTCTTCCCTGAACATCTGCTACTGGACAGTGTAATAAACTGAAAACTCCCATGGTTCCCTTACTCCCTCCTGACTCTAGCGCATATCCTTAAGTGCTGTCTGGGCTTTGCTGCCCAGTGACCTAATCCTTTGCTTGTTACTGGAGGACTACTTTTTCTTTGGTTAATCGTTCTCCATATTAATATCAAATGGCCTTTGGCTTTCCCAAATGGATTATGGTTTCTGCCAAAATAGTCCCTCCCTTTATCCCCAGATAAAGACTTGTGAAACAGAAGATCAAGAGTCTTAAAGGATGAGACTTATATTTTGAGTTTCTACAAAGCTGGGTGAGAAAATTGTGAATGTTTTTTGTTGTTGTTCACTTAAAGCAGCTTAAAAAAATGGAGCTGGATTTTCTTGAAGAATAAGGAATATTGTGATATTTTAAACCTTTTTTGATTTTCAAGGTGGAGGGAAGTTGTCTTATATAAAAAGCAATTAAAATTGTATTTTACAAAGAACCTGCCAGTATAGGCTAGCTAAAATGTGAGCTTTTTGTATTTACAAAATTCTTTTTACTCAGAAGGTCTCAAAACAGTTCAGTGATCCAGAATCACTTGGTATATAGAAGACAGGCAGCAGTTGTTATCATGAGTCACTGTCAGATAAACTCAGGTCAAATTAGGCTATCAGTCATCTTGATTACTTGAATGAGTCAGGCAGCAGTGCCATTGGATCTGCTCAGGTAAGAGCTGCTCAGAACTAGTCTGAGGTAGTGACAGGATGAGTCAGGAGTCCTAACTCCTACTCTATTACTCTAACACTTTGCTTCCTCCAGTAAAGTTGCAGACATTTCTTCTGCTACCATGGCATCTCATATGAGCTGGGGGAATAGAGTTGCCAAAGAGGATTTTCTTTTCCTCTGGCAAGTTTTATAGAAAGTCTAATAAATAAAGTTTGAAAGTTTTTTAATATTCTCCTCTACAGCTGTGTGAGTGGCACTGAGCAAGCTGTTATCTGCTGGATTTGCAAGAACATGAGCTAATTTCTGAGCTCCTAAAATACCATCTGATTCCTCACCCTGATGAAGAGACAACTGTCTCCAGCAAAATTTCAGCTGAATTATTTTGGCAGTTTTCAGAAAAAAAACCCAGTCCCAACATACTTGGGGTGGGAGACAATGAGGCTTTGCCTTTCAAAGGACAATGCTTCAACAAAACCATTTTCCCATTTATGCTGGGGACTGCCCAGCTGGAAAGCAGCTTGACAAAAAAAGACCTGGGGGTCCTGGTGGGCACCAGGTTGTCCCTGAACCAGCAATGTGCCCTTGTGGCAAAGGTGGCTAATGGTATCTTGGACTGTATTAAGTGAGGTACTGCCAGCAGGTCAAGAGAGGTGATCCTTCACCTCTACTCAGCACTGGTGCAGTCACACGTGGAGTAGTGTGTCCAGTTCTGGGTTGCCCAGTCCAAAAGAGACATGAACATACTGAAGAGTCCAATGAATAGCCACAAAGTTGATGAAGGGACTGGAGCATCTCCCCTATGAGGGAACGCTGAAAGAGCTGGGACTGTTCAGCCTGGAGAAGAGAAGGCTCAAGTGGGATATTATCAAATGTACATATGTAGCTGAAGGGAGGATACAAAGCAGTTGTAGACAGTCTCTTTTCAGTGGTACCCAATGACAGGACCAGAAGTGAAGGACACAAACTGAAACACAAGAGGTTCCCTCTGAACACCAGAAAGCATTTTTTTACCGTGAGGGTGACTGAGCACTGGCGCAAGTTGCCGGGGAAGTTTGTGGAGTCTCCATCCTTGGAGATATTCAGAAGCTATCTGGACACATCTTGGTCCTGGGTAACTGGGTCTAGGTAGCCCTGCTTGAACGGAGAGGGTTTAGACCATATTACCCCCAGAGGTCCCTTTCAACCTAAAAAATTCTTTGATTCTCTGATTTTCTGAACTCACTGACAGGGACAGCTGTGATAACAAAGGGTTTAGGGTTGAGGCTACTTTCAGTTACCTCAGATGACAGACCAGGAGCAGGTTGGGAGCTTTAGACACAGTCTTCCCTTTCTAGCCATATAACCAATACCTTGCAGTGCCAAATTTGGAGATGAAAGGGCTTTTTCCATGCTATGTAAGGATATGTTGATTTACACAAGGACCAGATGAAACATCTATAAAATTCCAGTAGATCAGGACAGATTTTCATGATCGTCCCCTCTTCATTGTATGTGCTATAAATCTATGATTCTCCCATGTGGAGGAATGTTTTAAGACAAATTGTCTCTGGTTTGTGCATGGAGCACAAAGCCAGTAGAGCTCAGTAATTCCAAGACTATTTCTAATGGTAACCTTCTATACAACACAGATCCAGACTTTACTTTCTGGGGTATATCACTCATGTACCCCGCTGCATGAGCATTATCTGCTGTGCTTTTTGAGGCTTGAACCTGATCTCTGGGAAACTGATGGGACATTTGCCACTGGTTTTGATAGAACTAGAAATAGATCCAAGTTTATTACTATCCTATGTCCTTCTAGTTCACAGCTGCACTGCTTTCTGTTCCCTATGCATAGATCAAAACATACAGGAATGTTTATTATGTGCACTAAGTTGTTTCCACAGCATAAAAAGCTTTGTCCACTAGATCCTTTAAGTAACAAACTCAGATGTGAACTCATGTAATTTAAATAACTCAGGAATTCAAGTCAGAAACTCTTGCATGTGGTTCAGGGTCTGTAAACCCTCTGAAACCTTTCAGAGAAAAATCTCATACTAATTCTTTTTTTTTTTTATTATTTTTAACTGAGGTCCCACACAAGAAAATAATTATAAGAAACCAGTTATGGTCCCTCAGAGTTGGTCTCAATAACCAAGTTGCTGTGTTTGAAAAGTGCTAAGTTCACCAAAGTAGCAGCAATACAGAATGTATTTGTCTCAAGTCTTCACAGGAATTTATTTTGATTTATGAGACTGCTTTCCTTACAGCTTTGTACAGAATTAGCTCGTCACCAATTGAGTTTTAAGCTCTGTACCTAGATGTACACAGCCATAGGCTTCTCTATGCTCCAGCAGTCAGTGGAAGTTGTTGGCACAGAAGAGACAGCAGAATTTTGGCTTCTGGCCAGTGCACAACTGTGAATGGCTCAAACCACTGTACAAACAAACAAGACCCAATCCCATCCAAGAGCACCTCAAAAAGTGCATTGTCATGCAAATATCCCAACATGGTTTGAATACAAAGCAAACAAACAGATGAAGAGAACCCAACTGTGAAATATAGTTGTCGTCTTGATTGAATGTCTCAATCTTTCCCCCTCCACAACTGTAAGCACAGCAACAGTAACATTAAGGCTAACATAAGCAGCTTGAGTAAAGAAGCAAGCAGACGTGAGACTTTGAGGTTTAAAGCACGACTAAAGATCCCATCAATAAGTTTTGAGGAAAGCCTGTCCACTGTGTTGAAGGGCCCAAAGCGTTGGGAGCATTTAGATCAAGTGTTCACAAACATCTGAATTCTTGTGTGCACTTCCAAGTGTTTTGCACCATCAGAGTCTCAGCCAGAGCGGAATGAAGCATCTTCATTATAAGCATTGTGGTCAAGTAGAAGAATGTGTGGTGGCCAAGACACTGTTTAGCAGGGCTGCCCTCACCCACGCCACATCCCTTGTATGCATACAAGACCAGCAGAGGAGGAGCTGAATAGGAGAACAGAGGTTTGCTTGTGCGTGTTTTGTGATGGAAAGTAGGATACAGGGGTGGGGGATTTCTCTCTTCCCCCTCAAAAGTCTGCCAAGGAATGAAGCACAGCCAGTTCAGTGGAAGATAGGTTATCTGATTCCCTTATTCTATAACAAAATAACCTGAAGAGCTTTTTGCAAACAATCACAAAAATATAAAGCAACACTCTTTTGTTTGCCATACACATTGAAGCATGTTCTTCTGGTAGACACACACCATAGTTACCATCATTTAGTGT
This sequence comes from Megaceryle maxima, assembly GCA_024605025.1. Lineage (NCBI taxonomy): Eukaryota > Metazoa > Chordata > Aves > Coraciiformes > Cerylidae > Megaceryle > Megaceryle maxima. The sequence goes on along the minus strand of JANHGN010014935.1, from coordinate 22,736 downwards.
AACTGAGGTACAGAGATAAGCTCAGACTTTTCTAAGTAGGTGCACAGCTACTCTAAATTAAATGGGGACTTTAAATTCTTGTTTAGATGTGAATATAAGGTCATAATTTTTAAATACTGAAGGGGTTTTCCTCTGACTTCAGTGAAAGAGCTTGTGGTGTTCAGCAGCCTGGAAATTTAGGCCCTCTTCAGGTGTTACTACTCTGGGACTTCTGAAGGACTTAAGTGCCTAACCATTTTTGAGGAACTTGGATTGGGATCTTTATTTCAGGTACCAGTTTGACCATGTATCTTACAGACAATCTAAAAAGAACTCTTGGCTAGCAACTCATTTATCTGCTGGATAGTGATAAAAATTAAAATCAACAAAACTGCAAATTTGTTTTGAATCAGTACTTCTTTCTGTGGCCTACAGTAAAGTGACTAAAATTTGCATCTCACATCAAGACTGTGTACAGGCCAATATTCAGGCTGAGTATATGTGGAGGTGTAGCTTCTGCCCTTGCATGTGCTGACTGCAAAACTGTATGGGGCAAATGAGCAGTGTGACCTTGCACAGTTCTTTGTGGTGCACTGTCACCTAACTTACAAGCACACTTGTGTCTGAATGAATTAGGCACCTAACTGCACCACGTGTCACGAACCTTTCAGTCTCACCCTATCAGATCTATGTGAGGGCCCAGGAGAGGAAAAGGCTCTGGGAAGGTTGTGTAGTCCTGTGAACGACTGTGAATTGACTCTCCAGAGACCTTGGTTCTTTCCTTAGAAATGTTATTTATGTGCTACGTGCCCTTTGGAGCATCACTGCCCTCCTCTGCACTTCTACATCTCCTCCCAGTCCTCCTTTTTCTCACTGCTGATTCTTTAGGACAAAAGGTTTATCCTTTTTTTTTATCCTTCAGTCTCATGCAGGGGTGACAAAATACAAAAAAATAATAACAACTGAGAAAAATGAAAGAACAGAAATTAATTTTTAGTTCACGGGTGTTATAATTTTGTCCACAAGGATGAAATTGTAGCACTATATTCTTGCCATTGGCTCTTTAAAATATGCCAGTAAAAATGTAAGTCAGGTCTTTAGCTGAATTGCTGTATAGATTATTAAGAAAAAAAGACCCAAACCCTCAAACAAATCTCACATTGCAGACCCCCATGCCTCTCAAAGTTGATCTGTCTGCCATGTTTTAGCCTCCCACTGGGACAAAATAAAGTGTCGGCTTGTCAAAGACAGCTTTGACTTCTTGAGGAACCAACACATGAAAAACAAACCCTAGAGTTTTGACGGTTAGCTTTCCATTTTTCATTGAAAAACCTCCTAAAACTCCTGGATCAGCATTACCCCTTAGTTTTGTGCTCCGTGGCTGCCTGTGTACGTTTAGAGGCACATAAACCGTCAAAGAGAGCTGTGGGGTCTTTCTGTGGCTGGGATGGAGCTCAGGAGGGTTCAGTTGGCCAGGCCAGGTCCGGAGGGATGAGCTCAGTCCCGGGCCGCCACACCTCTCCTCCAGATGTCAGCACAGGACTGCGCAGCTCCACCCGGGACACAGCTCCCTGTGGCCCTCAGCTATGGCGCTGTGTGGAAGGGCAGGCAGCTCTGCTTCCCTCCTTGCTAGATTTGTTTTTCTAATTTTTTTTTTTTTTACTTGAAGGTTTACCAGCTGCTTTATTACTAGGCTGAGCTTTCCATGCAGTCTCTCCCTCTCTCCTCCTCCTTCCCCTTTTTTCTTCCTAGAGACAATCACTGTCTCTGGTCCCAGCTGCCACTGCTGATTTTTCATTACAGTTTAATTTAAAACTGGGATTGGAATGGAAATGTCTTTTTGCCATTTGGGGTTTGCAAGGCCTGTGGTTTTATTGCCAAAGGCACAAATGTTAGCTACTACTGTTTTTCCAGAGTGCAAGTGTAAGGGGCCTGCCAAAGGGGGGCAAAAGTGTTGGGAGGCTTGTGAGGAACAGTAGGGGGGGAAATAAATCCACCTCACAGAAAGAAAATAACCCCATTATTTGCTTATGCATTTATGCTGGTATTTGTGCTGATGTGTTAGTAGGAGGTGGGGTTGTGACATGTTTCTAGGCATGGGGTCTGGCCAGTGGACTTATGAAGCAGATATAAAAACAGACCCAAGCTCTACTCACTTCTTCAGGGTGGAAAAAAAAGTAAAACAGGCTAACTGCTTTTCACTTAAAGCTCCCTGGCTCACTTGCTTTATATAGCAAGCTGAGTGTTACATAGCAGCCTGCTCAGTAATAGCACTTCGAGGGAAAACAAAATAGAGTGAAGATGTGTGAGAAGGAGACCTGCTAGTCAGTCTTCGGTTCTCTTTTCCATGGCTACACCAAAGAGCAGATGCTACAAACATCACTACAAGCTCTCCCAAGAGGTCAACAGCAAGCCCTCCTAAATCAGTGCCCCCTCACATGTCCCCAGCTGTCAGAGCTTCTGATGCTGCTTCTGGTTTGCTTTACTCAGTCTCCTCCATTCCACTACAAGGAAATTTTCAGAGAAAGAAGTAGCAGTGTTTCCAAGTTCAAAATTAACTTAAACTGGATGGAAATGTAATCCTTTCTCTCTCGAGATAAATGGAGGAGGATGTTGTGGACAGTTGCAGTCTTCAATTTAAATATGTAGCATCAGCACAGGAAGCTACTGTTTCCAGCATAGAAGATTACAGATGGGAGTGCCTAATCTCTCATCTGCTGTGCTAAAAAACAATTATTGTCTCTCCTTTAAGGAAAGCCTTATCTTTTCCTGGCTACATTATTTCAGATGTCAGATGGAATTTCTGCATTATCTTGGTGGATCATACTGACTCTTCACAAGTCCTACCTCCTCCCTTGGGCTGCTATGCATCTGGAGCTTGTCTAGTATTGACATGGCACTTTGCTGTCAGTCCACCAGCATGAGAGCACACGCTGCTCTGCAGAGGAATGCTCAGAGCCTGTTCTCTAGCATTTTTCATATCCGTCTCCACTGCCAAGCAGGTTCTCAGCTACATACAAACACTGACAATACATTCAGTGGGACAGCACAGGTTCTGGCCACGTGCAGTTTAGTCTGCTTTCCTCCCTTCTCTCCATCCCTCTAAAGGCTCTATAGAGCTCTCTGAAATACTCATTCTTCTCCCATACCCCAAGACAGCCATTTCTGCACCCTCCTGCAGTGCTGAGTGCCCCTGCAACTCTACTTTTCCCTTACGCTTGGCTGTATTGTTCTAAAGGTGAGGTTATACTGGAAGAGCAGAGGATGATATATCCATCAGCTTGCTGAGACAATGCACCATGCTTGCTGTGATGTTAGATGTGCTGAGGGGATACTTTGGGGTGGAGCTGTAAGCAACTTGTAGGGGAGTATGAAAACACTGAATTTTACAATAGAGGGAACCAATTAAGACTTTTGAGCAAGGAAGAAGCATGATCAGGAACAACAGGAAAAGATTTTATCTCTGAAGTAAGTTCAGACCAAAAAAAGCTGATCCACAAAGGTAAACGAAGATGCAGTAATAAATGCTGAAAAACATTGTGCCCAGTTCCTGATCCCCTCTCAAAGATTTTGCAGCCAGGTTCATAAGGAATGGATAGTTTCCAGAATCACTGCAAATGAAGAGGTAACAGGATTTTGCAGGAGCACAAATGTGGTAAAGGCTGAACAGGGAAATGCTGAAGACTGTCATCTTCTTCCACTTACTCTGTGGAAGAAGATGACACTGTGGTGACACTTACTCTATGTTTGTCTGTCCATTGGCTGTGATCATCCAGGAAACATTTTTTGGTACAGTGATCTTCCTGTGTCATTGTCAGCCTGCAAATTTCATTTTCCACATCTGTTGTCTTTGCTGTCTCTCTGTTTCCAGGATGGATCTATGTGCCAAGGGACTGTGACAGAAGGCTGACAATGGGGGTTATTTCAACTTGGAGATGCCCTGTTCACATACAGACAGACTTGGACAAAGATCTGACTACTGTCCATGGGAAAACTCAAACAAAACAAGCCTGAAACAAATAAACAAACAAAAAAACAAACCGAAGAACAACTTCTCTGTCTGTACAAAGCCTGCAGAGGTTACTGATTAATTAAGGAATAGATCAGTTAAAAGAGACTTAGATTAATTGCAATGGTTGGATAAAGGTAAGCTGGCCAAGGGTTTTATTAGAGAAGAGAAACTCTCTTATCTGCCATTTTAAAGCAGGATAGAAATATCCAGACAGATTCCATGTTCCTGAGGAGCCACCACATCTATGAAGGAGGAAAAGTGTCTTAGGCACATTAGAAGAAATCATCTATTCCCTTGAAAAGTGTTTGGGTGAATAGCAATGCCTACCCCAAACTGGGCAACCCAAAAATGCATGTCTACCAGGAGAAGCTTTTCCAAGATTCAGTGGGCGACACTAGCTCAAGGTTCAAGTTTGCTTTGCTCTGTGGTGACTCATTGTCCCATCACTGCTGGCAGTACCAGGAACTCCTGCCCACACACACCTGTGGTAGGCTACATTCAGTTGCTTATGCAGTATTTGCATTTTGCAGTGTTGTTGGACTCATGCTGTAAGACTGCACCTACCATATGTGGCTTTAGGTCTGCTGCCTGCCTGGGTTTGCTCCTCAGTGTTTCACCTCATGGTCTTTCCAGTCAGCTACAGCACTGAGTGTTCTGTGCCACTTCAGTGACCCGGTCTTCTGCCTGCCACAGGGGAAACCTGCTTCTCTTACAGTCTCAGGGAAGTTCAAAAGATGAGAATAGACTGCTAATTCTGGTATATTGAGATTCAGCTTTTCTCCCACCACAAACACGCTGCTGTCCCTTTGGCTCCCTTCTGAGATATCTTTCCCATGCTCACAGAAGTCACATAGCTTTGACAGAAGGCCTGACAAACATGCCCTTTGGTGCACACCTTACAGGACAGAAAGATATGGAAAACCTATGCCTGTCTCTTCCTCCTACATAACCCACTGACACAATTTCATGCTGGCCTTCCTGGCTGTCCTTGTGATTTTTATGGAGGACTGCCTCAGAGGGTTCTCCAGATTTGCCAATTATCACGGCACCTCTTACCTCCCAGAACTTCTCTTTCTCTCTTTCCATTTGTTTCCCACCTGACAGAGCTGTAGGCTGCTCATAATTGCCAGATCTTTATAACTGATTTCTGGGAAAGCTATACAGGAACAGATAAATCTCTAAGGCCAGCTCAGACTGTAATATTGCGTGACTCAACAAAATAATATCTCCCACATAAACACCTCCAGTTTACCCTCACACTTTGCTGCATTCTTCATATTTCTTATTAAGTTTTTCTTCAGTAGTAACACTTTGCATTTCTTGAGCACTTTCCACTGGAAGATCATGTAGAAGGCTACAGTCAGAAATTAATGAAGCTACCCAGAATCTCAACATCAGAAGAAACTGAGAATAAGATTATGTGGCAAGTTATCTCTTGATACTTCTGAAATTTCTAACCTCTGTAGAAGATAAACTTATCTCCCAAATATTAAAGCAGGTTCTGTGAGTGGTCTCAAAGGAGCAGCAATTCTCTGTCTTCCTCTTAGGGGTAATCTCTGGCTTCTACACTGATGAGCTACCCTGGGAGGGATGTGAGGAAGGTCTGAAGAGCCTTCCTAACTGCACTTGAAGTTGTGTTAAAAACACAGAGATGGCCAAGGAAGAGACAATCTTCTGAATGCCATCATGGAAACTGCATGGATACCATGAGCCAGAGATGCTGCTTCAGCCTGTAGTGCTTTTGTCACCAATTTCCCTTGGGAGATAGTCTTTGTCAGGAGTTCTAGCTCAAAATTGCCCTCATACTACTTTTACCAGCCTAGGCCCTTAAATTCACACAAGGAAAATCCTCCAACACATCTACACTCCTGGTAATCATTGAAAGAAACATGTTGCCTTTATTTTTCAGAACTAGCCTACTGATCCTTCTCCTATGCCATGGTAAACAGAATTCCAGTGGCTTGACTTTTCTTGCAGAATTGATGTCAGCACACAAAAACAATAACATTTCTTATCCCTGCTGTTCAGAACATTAAATGAGCAGGCAAAATCCAAACTAAACCATCCTTCTCGGGTCCAATACAATGGATTTCCATCCCAGTAAGGATTAAACACTAGTGCTATGGCAACACTGGAACATCTGTTGAAGGCATCACCAATTTCATCAAATTAATTTGAGCTATGCGTACAGTGTACAAGAAGGGAGGCACGTGGTCTAGCTGCAACATTTAAATACAACATCAGCTAGGAAGACTGTAAAAGCTTACACAAAATACATTAAAAAGTAAATATTTTCTGAACTATTTCAGAACTCTTCTTGCTGAGAAGCTAATTAAAGCTTTAAGTGTCATACTGCTCAGGAATACTAGAGGCTGTCATTGGTGTTTTTTTACAGAGTGGGAATCCTATCCAAGTTTGTTAGCCTGTATTTATAGACTCAGCTATGGGAGAAAATGCAGCCCAAATATTAGTTTTCCAGTTGAACAAGAAAATGTTTTGGTTTCGTTTGATTTTTATGTCATTTTCTGCTACAGAAATTTCTTTCAGAAATCTCATGGAATATCTTATAAAGCCCAGGTTAGCTGACACATATGGGATGCATTAACTCCTCATTTCTGCTGGTACTTAGCAAATTTTTGTCTGCTGACTACACATGAACTCTTTGTGGTTTTATTTTGCTTCACACTACAGAGGACTCTGTTGACTTGATTTGGTTTTGGAAAGTACTAAGCATAGAATACAGCCCCAGTATATCCAAGAGAATCAGTTAGTTACATTAAATCATGTGGAACCACATTCAGATTCTTTGGCAGAGAGGAGTCTGATCTTTTTTCCCTTTCTTGGGATTTCAGAGTGTTGGCCATTGTTGCACTGAAAGCTTCACCCCACACAATGAAGAGGCATACCTCAGGATTGTGCATTTGGAGACGAATTGTATTCCATCCTCCAGGAAGTAAGGGGGGAAAATGAATCACCCATTTCTAATGTGGTCTCTGAACTAGACATATGTGCATGTATGTGCATGTATATGTTTATGTGCATGCACATGTGTCTATAGGGACCTTCACTGCCCGTTTAAGGAGTTATGGCATTACACACCTACTCTGATGCCTTGGACATATATCCTTTGGAAAGGGCAGCTCATCCACACCAGCCAAGTATCTCACTATCATCCTGATGGAAAATGGGAAGATACTACAAACAACTACACAAACTTTTTCCCTTGGCATCTGAAACCCAGAAGTTCTTGAGATCTAAATAACTCCTGGACTCTTTATGTTGTGAGAGAGAGGAAGTAAAAATACCCACCTTAACAGACACTAGTATTTCTGGGTTTCAGTCCTTTATTCTAAAAGCCAGAAGGCAAGCCCTGTTGAGGTCATCTACAGAAATGGTTGTCTAAGTCATAAAGCAATATGGTGGGTCATCAGCAGACAGCTGCTTGTGTAATACTCTGCCCCAAACACCCAATTCTCCTGCCCCTGGCATCCTCCAGCATGTCCTGATGCAAGGGAAAAATGTTGCTCCAGCATGGCCCAGCTTTGTGACAGCAGGACTGCTTCAAAAGGGGCTGAGCTGCATTGGCAGGGGAAAGTGGGGAAAGCTGTACTGCATTTGACAACACCAAGTTTATTCAAGCTGGTGTGATTAGCACTTTTTTTTCTTAACCTGCCTTTTCCTCAAAAGTGTAAATTATTAGAGATGGGAGGGATTTTTTGGTCTTTGCTATCTGTTTGAATGATAGGGTGGCTTAGTGGACTGAATGTGCTTAACAGACAAAGATGTGCACTTTGAATTCATGTTTATGGCTCAGCTGAAACCATTAGAAAAATGGTTTGTGTATTTAACCTTCCCCTGGGGAATGGACTACAGGAAAGGAAAGGCAAAACTTGCCAGATATTGAAGGTCTTTCCTTATAAACTCTGGGCTATTTTTAGTTTTCCAAAGTAAAAAGTCAGCAAGATGAAGAATTAAGTGATCCGTTTCCAGCAGAAAAAAATGTCTGAATCTTCATTAATAATTCCTCATAGATGGCTGTGAGCCTTTATCTGACAGACTGACAAGCCATACTAAACAACAGTTATTGCACAAATGGAAAAGATATAATCTCACTACCCAGCCTCGTGGTGCTTCCATTGTCATGTTACATTATGACTGGAGTCTCCACCTTCCCAGAGAGACATGACATGAGGGTTATTTTATTAGGACTTGCACAAATGTGCTCATGATGGATGAAGTTGAGTGCTTTGACACAGAAATGTATTTGAAAACTAGAGCTGACACATGATACGAAGAAGGGGAGGGAAGAAAAAAACCAAGAACTCAAATGTATAATCTTACCCTCGATCTCCCTGTCAGTGATAATTAGAAAAAGCCTATATCAAAAGCTGAGCTGCAAACTGCCCAGAAGATAGGATTTCATAGTTCCCAGCTAAATGTCCTAGTTGGCTTTCACAAAGTCGAGTTAGTGGAAGTCAATGACACAAATTCTATTCCTGGCCTTGATTCTCTTGTAAAATAGGTGGCTTCTCCTTGCAGTGACTATGAGACAGTGGAAATAAAGACTTTTCCCTTTTGCTACATCCTCACATCTGAGTACAGAATAAGTTGGATCATCTTACTCTCCTGTGTGGTGCTGAAACCAAGCCAAAACTTCTCCAGTCTTTGGACTGGTTCAGAATAGAGCCTCAGGTAAAGGTATTGAATCCATCTCAGATGCTGTGACTTCATATGCAGCACCAAGCCTGTGACAGTGACACTTTAAGGGAAAGGACAGCTTATAAAGCTGCTATCTTGGGCCAATTTTAAAATGACAAACACAGCCGAAGCTACTGGACTGTTTACTTTCCTCCCTCTTCCTGATGTTATCAGTATTTCCTAAACCCTGCCTGTCAGACATGCTTTGTTAATAACCTTCCAGTACTCTCAGAGCAAAGGTTGCCCAACAGCTTTCTCATCTTCCTGCTGCCTGTCAGGAGAGGAAATGACAGCTTTCAGGAGAACCTGACACAGAAGGAACTGGATAGCACACTGGGGTCAAGGGTAAGAATGCAAGAAGTGAGAAAGCACAGGCACTGCAGCTGGCTACACAGGAAAAGCTTTGCGCTGCTTTCCCTTGTTTACTGCGCTGGGATGTTCCAGGAAGAAACTCAGCAGGCTTTACATCTGAAACAGCCATCCAAGAACAAATCACCATTCACGAAGCATTGTGAGGGAGCAATATGACAACTAACATTCTTGGCTTAAGTTTGTGATGACTTAGGTTCTTCCTCTTAAATGAAGGAGTCTGAAAGTGTTGTGGACAATGCTACTGGCATTTCACACAGCTGTTGTATTCCCTCTCGACTGCCATCTGTGAGAAGTCCCAGTCAGACTAGAAGTACCAGAGTGCCATCAGAATACACCTATCCACTCCTTCAGCAAAAGAAAACCTTTCCAAGTGGCTTTCCTAAGATTACTGCCTAGAAGAAAGACTGAAGCAAGCTGTGAAGAGGAAAGTGCTTTAAGCTATGGTCCTACATGAAGAATGTGATTAGTGGGACACTCTGTTTGCTCAGATAGCCTGAAAGTCCATGTAGGTCATGTCTATAAAGGTGGTGCACACCAAAGCTCTGCATGTACTTCTCCACACTCCCTGGGTGTCTTCTGTCTCCGTAATTCACCAGTCCTGAGGCTGAGCCTTTTGATTCTACCTGCTCTGAAGCAGCCCACTGCAACTGCCTTCTGTCAAGTCACTTCTTCATGTAAATAAAGAAGTCTATATCCAGTTGTCCTCACCCATGCAGAGATGTACACACTCTCTCCAGTTCACATAGCTATCAACATAGCTATGCTGGGCCCAGAGTAAAATATCCCAGGCATGGCTAGCCGTGAGAAAAAATATATTAGCCTTTGTACTTGCAGTGGCCTAGTGCAATCTCTTCCTCTCTTACATACCCAGAAATGGATCCCTTGCTCCCAAGCATGTACAGCTAGCTCCAAATGTGACAGTGCATCAATAGAGTTCGCTAGAAAGATATCTCTCAGATTTGCTGCTCTTTGTGCTAAATCCACCTCAGAGTCTTTATTCCTGCATGGGAATGGTCCTGACTACTGATGACAATATTTCCTATAACTGTGACCTTGTCCCACCTGCTCTGTTCCACCAGTGTAACAAAATGAAAGAATATTTCACTAAAAGAGACCAGAGAACCAAAAATTCACCAGGGCTGGAGTCAGATGAATAAGAATGGCCTTTAATCACATTACATTTAGAAGTTTCAGAGAAGTATACAGCATATCCCCATCATTTGAAAATGTTGAAAGTCTAGGCATCTTCCTAGGATAAACTGTAGTTCCATCAGAAGATATCAGCCTGATGAAGTCTTGTGAGAAACCTGTGTTAGTTAGGAAGGAGGTTGGACCTGATGCCACAACACTCTTTTCTCCAAAAAATCTGAGTCCCCAGTTTTTCTTTGATGTCTTCTGTTAGTAGGAACCTATTCATATCTACCCCACCAATACTTTAGTCAGACATCAATTAGGCAGACTGTCTCAGCATAAATGGGGTCTCTAGTCATAATCCTTTATAAATAAAATAAAATATTTTGTGAGTTAAATGGAGTTTTGGTGGACAATCAGAAGCAGCACTGAAGTACAGCATTGTGCAATTCACAAGATAAATTTTCCATGCAATGGTCAAGAAAAACAGATAGGATTGAGCTTGAAGTAGTTAGGAATGGTTGTGTTTCAAATGATCTGAGTTCAGATTTACTAAAAATTGTCAAAACAAAACAATGAAGAGTTGTATGTTTCCCTCATGAAGAATTTTGATAAAAGTGACAAGGTAAAGACACAGTTGATAAGAAATAATTGCTGTAAATGGCTACAACAGTTTTGCTGGAAAAATACTTTATATTCTTCCACAACATAACTGAATCTCAGAGGAAATGAATGCCATGGGAAAAAAAGCAAGCTTTAGTTATAGGAGCAGGAAATGCTCTCCTTTAAATTTTCAAAATGCTCTTTAAATCACCATTGTTTTGGAGAAAAACTTTTCTAGAAAAAAGATGGCTTGGATTTGAAAATGTCATTAGACATAAGCCAAGATGCCAAGAAAATACAAAGAATAAAGCAGATGGGGTAGGTAATAAAATGCCAAACCTTCCCCAGTTAATTAAAGAAACCTACCAGATGGTAATGGTGCAGAATCAGATTCCTGAAGGGGGAGCTCAGCTGTAGGTCCTGCTACACCCCATCCTTAAGCCACTGATTACAGATACAGGAGGGAGGTACCAGGGGAAAAGTTATTCTGTACACTTCAGTTTTCTAGTTTTCTTTTCCTCTTTTCTGTCTCTCAGAGTTAAGACCATGGGGCTGACCAGTTTTGTTGAGTTGCAGTTTTTGTGAGCAGAAGGATGAATGAGGTCTCAGGATTAGGACAAAGGCAGAATGGTTTATCACAAATATTGGTTTGAAGAAAAAAAAAAAAAATCCCTGTGGATTATGGACATTGTTTTCACTGTTTTGTGTTTTCCATGGAGAAAGATATTTTTTTAAATGGTTGCAATGAAAAATGCTGAAATATTGGTAACTGTCACAAGTTGTGGCACCTCTGCCATACCTAGCCCAGAGTCCTTGTTTTTAAACTAGCTCCTGGCTCACACTGCTAAAGCAGCTGGTGGACATTAATCCTTTACCTGAGATAAAACCAACAGGAAACACTGCCAACATTCTTACATTTATTAAGTTTAAAAATTAGATGTTGTGACTTTTCATGATTTATGGTAACTGATTTTGGTGGATTTAGTCTTCCTTCTAAGCTAGTAAGAAATATATAGAGGATACTTTCTTTGCCCCATATTATTCATCAGCCCGTTTTGTACAAAGCCCATTTCAGCCTATAAATCTGTGGTAAACTGCCTCGGGTATCTGTTGAAAATTCAGCACTGTCTTGGTATCACTGATGACTGGAATTGCACAGCATTGGTTTTTCTCATTTTGATGAAGTGACCACCGAAGTCTAAAGCATTTTCAAGATGCTCACTGGTAGGCTGTAGAAGGCAGACTTAGCCAAATCATTGCAAGACCAGCTATCCACCATCTATAGGCTAGCAGTAGGCATGCTCAGAGGAGCTGCAAATATTACAGTGAAATGGCTCCTTTTCTCCCATGACAGCCTCTCACATTATTACTCTTGTAATAATCTTGTACACAAGATCCAGTACCAAGGGCTCTTACACGCCTCTGCGTAATGCATATAGTCCCTAATCCAAAGCACTGACAGTCTAAATACACGATTTAAACAAAGTAGAAGAAAACTGTATCTTCATTCTATAAAAGCAAGCTGAGGCCCACAGAGGTGTCATGACTTGCTGACACAGGAACTGAACTTGTATGTCTTGATTTTCTCTCTCCGACTCACCAGATCTCTATTAACCACACAGGAATACCTCTCTTTAGTGTCATTTAAGGGCCACTCAATAGCTTTTTAAATGGAGAAGCAATTTCTACTGATCTAGTACAGGTATGTATGGTGATTTTTTTTCCTTGCAGAAAGCCCCAGTGATAGAAACTGTAAGTTAGGAAAAGCACACATACTAAGCAGGACTTCACCATCCAAATCAAGACAGCTAATTAGTGTAACAAGGTACAAGAAGCAAATCTCAAGAAAGTGGGGCTACACAAGATGATTATAAAAGCAGCAGTTTTCAGAATGCAGTCATGTTAAGAGTCAAGGCCTGGATTAGTTATGTCTGTGGAATGATTTTGAGACTACTCACAAAAATAGCATTTTCCACTGAAAAGTCTGCCTTTGGCAGCATGGAGCACAGATTCCTTGCAGGCCAAGAAACCATGCAGAGAGAGACCCTCAGGAGAAAGACTTCATCATTCTCATAAGAGAAGATGGAAACCAAATTGCTCGGGCTATTCCTGAAAATCTTGCAAGGAAGAGACTATTCCTGTTGAAGGCTGAGATCTTTGCACAGGACTCTGAGGGACAGAGCAAACAGACTCTCGAGTAAGTTGCCAGGTAGGGAGAAGGATGCTTGTTCTTCTAGTGAGAAAGCAATGCAAACTCCTTTGCTAAACTAGTCTCATGCTTATCAATTCCCCACAAATCCCACAGATTTTACAGGGTTAAATAACTCCTTCCAACTTGTGCCAAGTTACGTTGCAAAACAAAGACACTCTATTTTAGATCTCAGTTTCCTCCTAGAGCACAAACAGCTCTCACAATCTCTACACGTTCTTCAAGGTAGATGTAGCAGAACGGAGGGAACTGCTGATGATGAGAAGCAGGCTGCCTCACAAACAGATGAGAAAGGCCTAAAGGGACAGAGCAAAAGATCCTCCTACATCTCAGAGATAGCTTTCCAATAAAAAAGCCATTTGTGCCAGGAGCCAAGGACAGCACCAAACTGCTTCCTGAATTGCACTCAACCCTTTCCCCCACTGCCCACTCCTTTCCTTTTCCTCCACTTGCATGCTTCAGTGGGCCTCAGGTTAACAAACTCCAGCTGCATCCACTCACCAGACACTTATCCCTCAGCTGTCTGCTCCCAGCCTTACAGATCTGACAGGAAAGTGGAATTCTGGCCTATAGTTAAAATAAACAACATTGCATCACCTTTTCCATTTTAGGCTATAGAAGTCACCACTTCCAAAGCTCTAGCCTCCTTCTGTCATATCACCACTGGAAGGAGATGGGGTCACAACACAGCTAGGATAATGTCTAGGATGAGGAACCTCCCTGGATGGCTGAAGTATGATCTAGTGTTTTCAAGGTCTTTTGGAAATCAGGAAATACCATATTTACAAGCACTCTGGAAAGTAATTCTGTGCGTGTGCTGCAGCAGCAGTGCAGGTTGCAGTGAGGTCAGACACATGTTCAGACTGCTCCCTAGGGCACTCCAGAGTTGGGGTGCCTGCCTTGGAAACCCAGCCAACAGCTGCCCTTGAGACTGGGCCTCCATAAGAAAACACATCTGTCTTTTGCAGCAACGCCTGGCAGATGTTAAAGTGCAAATGTGCCACACAAACCAACTGGCAATTCAATGGTTTTCACCAAAGTGGTGAATGGTATCTGAGGACAGGTGAAAGCAAAGAAAAACTCAAACCTCTTTGACTTCAGGTCCCCTCACCCTTTTTCTGTTCTCTACTTTGTCTTGGAAAATAAGGAAGAAGTGCAGCAGTAGGTTTTTTTTTTTTTGATATCCACATCACTTGGAAAAGGAAAATAATTTGTCATTCCCTGATTTGATGGAAACTGTATTTAGGGAACACCGCCCCTGCTGACAGTGTTTTTCATTCCACATGAGTTGTCAAGAAGCTTAGTCAAGGCCATTGAGCAACCACATAGGTCAAATTAAATCAGCACAGCTGAGAGCCCAGTAGTTCCTGCAGGAGCCTATAGGAAGCTCTTCTACCTGCCCCAGCACACAGGGAGCCTTGGGGAGCCTAAGAACTTAGGAAGTGCCAAATATGTGGTTAAATCCACAAACAGGATAATGAAAACTCCTAAGTATGTAGTTGCATCTGTGTGGCCCCATACTGAATCAGCAAAATGAGCACCTCCAGACTAGTATTAATAAATGAATCCCTAAAAAGTGCAAGGCCTGCTGCAGTGCAAAGAGTGGCATTATTCTGACATTAGTAACATGATAGGGGCAGCAATTAGGGATGTTTGATTTTTTTTTTTTTTTAATTTCCTTTCAGCTTTGTCTAAGATTTAACCATTTATTCTTTGCTAGGGAGGCAGTCTTCTTGATGCTGTTGTGTTCCTGTGAGCAGCTGAGAAGGCAGAAGAATAAGTACTGTCAGCAGTGTGGAATAATGGCATTCTTCTCTCTGGACAAGGCACTGACCAAGTAATTTTGTCTTTTCTTGGAATGAGGATGAATTGTTCTCACTAATTCCTGAAAGGGAACATACCACTCCTCAGGCCAAAAAGAGCTTTGTCAATGGCTTCAGCAGCAGCAGAATGAAGGCTCAAATGAACAGCTCACAGGCCTAAATCTGCAAGTGCTGTAGTGAACTAATAGGCAAGGAGAAATCAGTGGGGGAAAGTCCCGAGGGTAGGAACCACTTCCAGTTGCAAAGCTGACACAGGTTTCAGCCTTGGGAGCAAAAAAGTGTGTAATGTGCAGAGAACCTGGATGGCTCAGTTTTAACAAAATCTGAAGAACAGCAAGAAACAGGAAGTTAGATGCTGATAGATAACATGTTTTAAAACTTATATGACTTATATGTTTGTTGTAAACTGTGATATCTAAACCTCACAAAGCTCCATGTCACTGTATCTCTGTTTTCTGTAGTTCTCAGCATACATGGTTCAGGCTGTGTTTCTTTATATTCTCTGTTTGCTCGTATGGAGATGTCTGGTTTTGGGCAAATCACCCTGTTGTTCTGCCTATTTATCATTTTCATCATGTCCTGCAAATTACTTAGTTTATATGGAGTAGATGCAGTAAGTTAGAAACAAGAGTTTGCCTTTCCAAAGCAGTATGAACCATCCTTTGAAAGATTTTCAAGGTATTGAGAAAGGTCTAAGGGGCTGCCCTGACCCTAAACCGTGACAGGTATGTTTACAACTCCCTTCTGATACCTTATTGACATTTGGTTTTGGGCCACTGACTCTAATCAGGCTTGTCATGTCTCAATGAGTATAAAAATAACAAAGTGAAAACCAGTAATATGAATATCTTGAATATATGAATATATTGCTCTTATAAAAGTGAATATTGAGTGACTTGAAACTTAAACATAATCCAAAAGTCTCTGCTTCAAACACTTCTCAGATCATGCCTTTTAGATATCGGTTAAAGTCACCACATTCAGATGCAACTGTTGAGCTGCAGAGGTTTTACTTGACACACTGTCAGGAGAGGTACCATTTCCAAATCACTGGTGCAAACTAGGATTTCTGGTAGCTGTAAAATAGGCCAGTGTTAGAATGCTTATTTTCCTCTCTTCCTTAAGCGAAACAAATCTTTGTGGGAGCTGTTGTTTTTCTACAACTTGCTCATTGCTCTCCTCAGCAATTACCTTCCCCACTATTCTTTTGGAAAAAAAGTCCATCGTTGGAACTGTATCTGCTTTTATCCTGAAGGTTAATAACTATTTTCTTAGCAAGGAAGGAACTGTCTGGCCTCTTTTTTCCTTTCTTCCCTCCCCTCCCCCCCCCCCCAGCCCCCCTCCTCACCACTCCACCACCATCACAGCGTTCTCCCCCTGCTAATGCTGCA
>JANHGN010014934.1:18864-45914 GCA_024605025.1 Megaceryle maxima | reverse complement strand
TATACACACATAAGTAAAAGGTCAGGCAATAGTCCTGCAATTAGTCCTTTTCCTCAAGAATTCAGTGGGTGTTTTTTCCTAGTGCATGGGTTTGTTCTTGTAAACTAGAGAAGTCATTGAAATATGCTTTGAAACTGAGAATTCAAACTAGAGAAGAGAGTTTGGGCAATATCTTATTCTCCTTGAAGTTTGATCAAGAAGCCCTTGTCTTCCAACTGTTGCATCAAAATTTGTCTTTTAAAAAATGCGCTCTCTGACATAGAAATTGGAGTTCTGAGGCACCAACTCTTCGGTATTGAGTGATGAACCTACCTAAGCTCTGCATACCGCACATGAAGATACTCAACAAGGTTTCTCTAACCTACTGAAATGGTCTTTAAATTCCTAATAGTGCAAATGCTAGAACTATATATGTAGCCATAAACTTTTAAATGTTCTTTGTATCTCTTGAATTTTATTTCCTAGAACACACCACCTGGCATTACTAGACTTTTCACAGCTGGAATGCAGGCCTTTATAAGGTTCAAAAATACTTAGTGTTGAAGCAAAGTATCCAGTTTCTGCTCTTGATTGGTGCATACCAACATCTTAGTTATTTCCACAGTTTTCTCTTACACAACTTTGTCTAGAATGGAAATATATCTCTTCTTCTGCAACTTTGATAATAAAAAGTTTGTCTTTACTAAGCTAGAATTGTAGTTTTAAAAATTGTTTCACTCATTTATTTGCAAATGTTGGACATGTTCCTGGTGTAATCTTTGCAGTCATTGATACGTCAAGGAGAGCAGTGAAAGAAGATGGAGGTAATTTTGCTGAAGAGGTTTTCAGAAAGCTGCAGTCCATAGGAATTCTCTGACAACCTACTGGCAATGAAAAGCAATCTGTCTGAGTCATGTTTTTGAGATTAGGTCAGGCATGGTATGGTTTTTTTTGGTTTTTTTCTCCCCTTCAGTATTTGCAACAGTTCCAAAATAGTTCCAACTTCCAAAATTAGGTGTAGAGAAATCTTACAGTGAAAGTATTAGATGGCTGTTTGGGTTACATAATTTGAAGCATGAGAATTAATTATCAAAAAGGAAACCATTCTCTTTTCATAGACTAATCTGCTATGATGTTCCTCTACATAATGAGGCAAGCATTAATGCATAATTAGGCATCTCCTAACTTCAGTATGAGCTATTAATCAAACAATAACACCATGGGTTTTTCATGGATAGATGATTGGCTTTTCAGTTTTTATTTAAAACAAGTACAAATAAATAAGCTGCTGTATAAACCAAGATTTGGAAGAGGAGACATCAAGTTCTTTCTGTTCTCTGTTATCTTTTTTCTCCCTTTGTTTTACACATTGACTCAACCTGTCTTTTTCTATCTCTCAGCTGTCACAACTGTTCTGCAGTATCACTGATGCTCTTCACATCCTCTCTAGTCTGGCAGGTTCCCTCGTTAAGAATGTGAACTTAAGAAACAGAAAGACATACTGAATATTAATCGAACAGCTAAGATAAAAAAGTTTAAAAAAATAAATAAGATACTTTAATAGTAGCTAGCAGATGCAAGCTCCTAGCAGTTTTCATACTAAGACAAAGGGATTAGGCTCAAACTATGTCTACACATTTCTGTATTTTTAAACACTCCTTCACCACCTTCCCTACCCTAGACTGCTGTCTGTCTTGCAATGTCAAAAACCAGAGGATGTGACATAGGATATAACCTAGTATTTCTTACTTTATATGTTAACAAAGTTTACGGTAACATGGTCATCTCTGGATACAAGGAATAAGGATGGCCTGGACTGGGATCTTTTCAAATCTTTCATAAATAAAGGATTGACGGATTAGAAGATATCAAGTGAAAAAGAAATCATTGCCATGAACATGTCTTATTGCACTTGGAAAGTGTAAAGCTATTTCAAAACCAGACTGGTCATATCTACAACATTTTACTGATCCTTAGAGATTCACAAAATATTGTGCTTCTGAACATAATTTTCATACCTTTATTACTGTTAAAGCTACAGATTATAGATTCAATAGAAATTACCTTCATATATCTGATTTAACACATAAAAAAAAAAAGTTGTCCAAAATGGCATGAATTGAAAGGCCTGAATTAAAAAAAAAAAAATTAACAGAAAAACAAAAGATTGCATCATTTGCATTTTAAAGAGCTTTTTTACTTAAAAGTATTAGGCAGTCTATCAATATCTTGTCTGATCCAAGAATCCCCAACTAGTCCTGACCAGATCTATATGCATTTTCCCCTCACTATCTTTTCTCTGAACTGGGAGTGTTATGGTTCACACACAGTGTGTCACACTTCCCACCAATTTTGTGATGGTGTTAGGTTTCCCACTGTTAGCAGAAAAAGTTTTGTTTTGTTGTTTTTTTTTTTTAAACAAAAAGTGTCAGAAAAGGAGTGGGAAAGCTGCTGCCATTTCCTGCAAACACTGAATATTTTTAATCTAAGTGTCCTCTCCACTCTAAGCTGATAACTGGCCATATGATGATCAATGGTGGTAAGCATGCAAGTGCAAAAAAATGAAGGTAGAAAATACTCTCCCAGGGAAAACTTTATGCTTTGTGAGTCACGTATCAAGAGATGTACTGTGTTACAGACAGCCTCCTCCAGCTACTCAGAATCACAGGGGCAGGTGTCCCTTTCCAACAGTCAATTCAATAATCTCTATGGCAGCTCCAGCAATGTCTTGCCTGAGAAAAACACAAGTATTTTTGCCTGTAGTTTGACCTGCAGATTTGGTAGTTCTTCCATGGAAATATTGTAATAACTCCTCACAACTTTTTGTTGGCTTTTGTTTAGGTTTTAATAACTTATTCCCTGAGGTTTGTTTTTGTCCTTCCTCTTGTAAGGACATCATTTAGACCCAAGAAAAAAACAGACAGAATAGGTATAGCTAAAGGCAGGTGCAAGCAAAGAGAAACAATGCCACCAGTGACCTGCATGTCAGTTTTATAACTTCACATTTAGTGGATTTACTTCCTTTAGAAATAAATAAAAATTTGACATAAAATTTATATTTGATTTCATTTTCTGATTAGCTAAGACATTCCAAGATTCACTTATCAGCAACTGAAATAGCAGATGTTTGTCATGCTCTGGAAAGTAAACTGTGACAGTGCTTATAGCTCATGAAACATGTTTAGCTTAATTTCAAAGCTTCCTGAGAGCAGGAACTCTGAATTCTTTCCCAGAGTTATGTTTCTGTGTTAATATTTTCTTGAAAGCAGCTGAAAGGAGATAAGAGCAAGAGAAAAATAACAAAGGAATAAATAACAGTCACTGTGAGCAAAGCCGAATATGGGGAAAAATAAAAAAAAAACCCAACAAACAAAACAGCTGAGAATACATAAGTAAAAGGTAAAATACAAGTAACTACAATATTCTTAAACGAATATGAATTCAATTCATACCAAATTATCATTCTGCTGAAGAAAAAAATGGGCTTTCAGTTGTGTTGTAAAATATAGACTGTGTCTTAGCAATACATCTTGTAATTTGCTTCACTTCGTGGCTTGTAGTGAAAGGGAGAAAACTTAAAACTCACAGACAACTGAAATACCAATGAACCTGATTTCCAAATGAACAGCTGAAGAAGGAGAAAATAACATGCTACCTGGTTTCTTTCACCAACAGATGCTTCACTTTATCCAGAGAAAATTCTCTCAAGGATAAGAGCTTCCCTTAATAGGAAATTTTCCTCAGTACGAAGGTAATGTGCTACATTTAAGATTACCAGCCAACTCTTTAAAGCAAGAGCTCCACACAAGTGTAAATTTATTTTTTCAATGAAATTAAGGATCAAAGTGCTTGTTTCTACTGTAGGTCTGTGGACCACTCATTTTGGCATTGCCAAGAGCTAGCAACAGACCTCATCCTTTATTAATAAAAAGTAAACACATCAGGACATAGGACTTGGGCTATGTCTTGAATTTACTGTATCAATTTGCTCTAACTGTAAAAATACACAAGAAGCATAGAAAATACCTTCAACTTGCTTAAATATCTGATGATTATTGTCTAGCTTGCCCTAGCTGTAACACTATGATTACTGGTGGTAAATTGGGTGCTGCTTATCCCATGTTTCTGAGCTTTACTTACATTAATTTTTTTCCATTTCATTTTGTACATCTTTGTGTGTTGCATGGTTTTCCCCATAAAAGGAAGTCATAGCATCTACAGAGATGGAGTAAAAAACCTTATAACTAATCCTGGGAGGAAGAAACCCCCACCTCAACTTCATACACCAGTTGGCAAAGAACTCATCTCAATGGAGCAATGCATAAGGAGAGTGAGCATAACGCCAGAGAAAAGGGTACATAATAGGAAGCCAGCTTACTACTACTTTAATTGCATTATTAATCAGAACAGGGAATAATTAGATAATTTGCCTAAGTGTAAATACAATTTAAATTGCACTAAATTAAGTGATTGTAGTATTTTGATTAGGCAATAAAACATTAGAGCAACAATATATTCCAATCCTTGCATACAAAAGTGTAGTCTTTTGTTTTCCATGACTTAACTGCATATGTAACAGTATACATTATGCTTTAGGAAGGATCTCACCGAGTATGAGACAGTAAAAAGAAATATGTGTTTCCTTTGAACATCTTAGTTACTTCTCATAATCTCGTTTCAATAACCCTACTGTGTGTTTTTCTTTAGCAACTACTCTAGCAAAACTCTGAAGAATACTTCGAAAGCAACAAAGTCAGCAAGGCAGTATTTCATCTATTCGTCAATGTCAATACTGTTTTTACTTTTAAGACCCTTTGCAGCCTCTGAACACCAGAGCTATCTGTTTCATCAGACAATGGTTTACCGTGGGACTTAGGGCTTGTTAGTGTAATGATTCAGTATCTGCCATATGACTGAGGCAGCTTTACACACACAAGCAATAGCTTTATACATTTAGCAAGTTTATGAAAATGGACTTTGTTTCAAACTAAGCTCTTCTGAAAAGGACTTTCATGTAACTGGTAATTTAAGAACTATACAGAGAAAACTTCAGCAAACACAGAGGAACAAGAGGTAGAATTTATAACACCATCTCTGTATTTGATTGCTTAGACAGGCATGAGCTTCACTAAACCTCAGCCAGGTACAATCTCTCTGAGAGCTGCCTTTCACCAGAGCCGCTAAGGTAATGCAGGACCCCAGTTCAGTTCCTATCTCATTTCATTTTTCCTCGGCCTCATTTCTGAGAAGTGTGAAGGGCTCAAGTGTCACTACCAAGAGAGCTTTAAGAACTGCTGGGGAGGCAGGGAAATTTCTGCCTGTAATAAGCCAGTGTAGCCTAAGGACTGCAGAAAGTAGCACAAGGTCTTTATGGCATTGCCCCCAAATAATAATACAAACCACTCTACCTGTGTGTGTATACACACGAGGACAGGAGGTGACAACAGATAGGAAATTCACTCCCTGTGAAGCTCCCATCTCACTTCCATGGCTGCTTAGACAACAGAAGTGAATGAATTACCGTCTCAGGTAGGTAAAGCTGAGAACAAATGATTCTACTCAAACTTAAGGCTATTTATTTTATGAAAAGTTTTCTGAACCAAAGTTACCTGCAGGGACCAGTGATGGCAAACATGTGCCTGAGAGGCCTTATTCTAAACTGCATCCCTGAAATCCCTGAATGTAAGCTATACCTTAGGATCCACCCACTGAAGTGAACTAGGTAACTTATCCAAACCTATTTGCCATGAATGAATTTACAGACACAGGGTAAAAAACCACATGCACCAAAATGTCATCACAGAAGTAACCTGGAAAATAGTATTACAGAAGAAACAGATACATAAAATCAGCCAAATGCTTCTAGACCCTAACTTTGAAAAATAAATTATGCTCATGCAGAAAATAATTCAGTATTAATAAGTTGGACATTAATGGAAGTAAGATTTGTCAAAAGAGCAGGAGTCAATTTAATACTGTGACTGAGATCTTCTAAGCATTTCTGCTACACTTTGGTGATTTCACCAAATTAATTGTCAGGTTGATGGAAATTTAATGTCTTTTTTTTTTTTCAAGTCCAGTATGTTTGTTTGTTTTTGAGCAAAACTGCACCTATGTTTTAAACGTATCTGTGTAGAATAACTGTAATTTTGAATCTGTATTATGCTTCTGATTACCTTTTCCATAGGTTCCACATTTCTTCACAGTGTCTCTCCCTGGACGAAATAGAATGTATTGCAAAAAATGGAGAGGGAATTTTCAAGTCAGTTAATTATGTATTCATACTTTTTCACACTCTCTATATTATTGCAATTAGAGCTATGGTTGCATAAGATTAAAATTAGACTGTAGGCACTGTTTTACAGGAAATAGACAGACATAGATTTTAATACTGAAAAATAACAAGCTAAGGTTAATCCCCTTTCATGTATCTAAGTGAAAAAGGTGATTGACTTAGAAAAAAAAAAAAGGAGAATGGTTACTATTGATAACTTCGTGAAACACTCTTACTTATTCTGCACTGGAATGACATCATATATTTCATGTTGTGCAAGACTTGTAAAAATACCTACATTAAAAAGACTCTGCAGGAGCAATTATTTTATTTTAATATTTTCTAATGCTCCCATATGTACTTTTAAAAACCCAGTAAAGTTTTATGAATATTCTGAATTTTTCTGAAAACAAACCCAGGGTGAATATATGTGTGTTTAAAAAATAGTTACCTTGCACTAAATTTCTCCTGAAAAATTTCAGCTAATATAGCAAAGCAGAAATAGCTGTATACAGTTATCTGTTTCACAGTATCATTTCTCTTAGATTTTTCTGTCATGAGTCATGAAAATCATTCACAAAGAATGATTTATTTCTTTGTTTACTTTCTGTTCTATGTCTCTGTTTCAATCAACACAGCATCTGACCCAGCAAGACTACATGGATGTGGGTTTTGCTGAATTTTTTTTACTTCTAAATCACCTTAGTCTATTTTTCTTCATTTTTCATGTCTTCTAAATCACTTGCCTTCTCTTCCCTTTAATTTCCACACTAACACCTGCCCTTGAATCCAAACTGTCTGCAGGACAATGCCAGGTTGGAAGACTGCAACTGCTGTTACCACAGATCAATGTTTACGGGAAGCATGGAAAGAAACAATTAAATTACTGTCTTGCAGAACTGAAAATTTCTCCCCAAGCATACTCTAGATCCTATAAATGTTTTTGCTGAAGCGAAACTGCAGTGACCATTTTGAAAAAGACCTTACTGATTCACGTTTTCATTGTGATTCATGTACTTTTTACTCTGCACAATTCATCCCTGTAAGGATAATTTATGTATATACGCTTTAGCAACAATTGCTCACATTAACAACTTCAGACAGCTATGAATTGCACACACCTGGCAGGAAGATTCTTCTACGTAGTCTAAAATTTTCAAAGTCCAGCTACATGTTGCAGAGCATTAGGAAAAGAGATGCCATCTATTTAATCTCTGAAGATCACTTGGTTTCTTTACATGAAGTGAGATGAATTAATGGTAGTCAGTCTGGTGCTTTCACAAAAGTTTCCTTGCTTACATCTGTAAGTTCTCATTAAATGATACGACCAAAGTAAGCGGAGAAAATCCTTTAACAAGTAATCACCATGTCAGATAAGCTAATTGGTAATGGCCAGCATGCTAAAGGCCTTCAAGCATTGAGCAGTCCTTGAAAACAATGAGAGATAAGCATGCAAATACTTTTAAAATTCTCATTAATAACATAGAAAGCTTAATAGGTAAAAAGTCTGACTTCACAATCTGCTATTTTTCTTCAGCAAGTTCATTTGTAAAAGCTACCTGAAAAATGGAATCTGATATAATTAGTGAGCAGTATTTATCACTGTACAATGACTTAAAAGCAGTGCAGAAGTACTCACTAATCCAAGCACCATAACTCAGACAAGGAGAAGAGTTGAGGAAAACCAGAATTTTGAGTATGGATATTAATTTTTCTGATTAGTTTATTACATGATGAATTATCTATGCTTTACAATTATCTTCCTTTGTGAACAAAACATTTTGGTCATCAGTGGTTACTAAAAATCTCTTGTTCCTTCCACAAGCCATCTGCTTTGCCGTGGGTAGCGGTGCTGAGAGTGAAGCAGAGCACTGCAATGGGATGTGGAGACTGAAGTGTGAAGTACGTGCTGAAGAACAGCCGCACAGACATGTGCTATTGTTCACAAATGTTCACAGTGCTGCTGGGACTGGCAGACAGTAAGGCTGAGCTTTTTTCAAATGGCCTTAAATGTCAGGAAAAAAATAAAAATAAATCAAAGCACCTTTACTAGTGCAGTTGACAACACTTGCACAAGGGCAAGGACATGGAGACCAGACAAATACAGACTGACAGAACAGCAGATAACAAGTAGAAATAAAGCCTGAACACTGGCAGTTTCAGGCAGATGAAGAGAGAAGGCATCATCCCTAGAACAAGTAGAAAAGGCTTCGTAATTTCTCAGGTAGGTTTGCAAATACTACTGGGTAACGTAATGCAGTAATAAATGTATTATGGAAGCAGTTCATCACTGGCAGAAATATTCAGAAAGAGACTTGATGCATAATCTTGACAAATATCCTCAAAAAGTATAATGTTAATCTGTACATCCTAAGCAAGGTCTTAAAAGATGCTCTTCATTAGAAGTGATAATTCCCACTCCATGACTCATGACAGTCAGAATTTATCATCAGCTTGCAAGCCAACTGCATGTGTTATTGTGATTATTATCAGTCTGTTTTACACTATGAAAATGTTTCTCTTGAACTGTTCACAAATTGTTAAGATACCAACCACTAAAGCGTTATTTTTTTGGCATTTATTCAGTGCTAAAAACAGGGGGAAAGAGAGGTGGAAAAATTTCCTTTTTTCCTCTAACTTGACATAACCAAGTTGGGATGATCAAAAACTGTTTAGCAGGTTTTGAGACAAAGATGAACAAAATGGTACATAGCTACATTTCATATGCCACAGAAAGGATGTTTTTATAGCCTCATACATTAACAGTGCAGGACTATACATTTTACCTCAGCTTTAACACATCCAACAGTTAAATTAAATGTAGACACTGAAGAAGCTCTTTAGTCAGAAGTTAGCGTACCGTAAGCAAAGTTGTCTCAATATCTGCACAAATTAACAATTTTTTCCAAAGGTTTTAAGTCTGACAAAATTCCTATTGATGTACCTAATGTAGTACAAGGCAATTTAAGTAGAGAAATCACTTTCGGTCATTAGGCATTATCAGGCTTGCAAAAAGGTAAAGCTCTTTTAGCCAATTTTGTCCGTTAAGTAATTGTCATGCTATATGAGCGTTCATGGCTCACTGATAATCAGGTTGTTCTAAGTGAGATTGTGTGGATGGTGCTTCCAGTTCTTGTCCATTGAACATTCTTCTCCATTCTGAGCCAGCCTTATGCAGCCCCTATCTGGGGAGGTCCCTTTCCAGTGGAAACCAGAGCCCAGGGAACGGTAGGTACATGTCTGGGTACCGAAGCAGGATGAAGCCAGTTATACCTCTGCAAGTCTAGGGATGCCTGGGACTCTGCAGTTCTGCTTAGGGGTGAACTGCCCTTGGCAGCCTATGAAGGCTGAGCCTAAGATCATACCAACTCCAGAAAATGAAAATAGTTTTAACTAATAAAAATTCCCGTGGGTATTAGCGCTGAACTTTGGGCCATGATGGTTTCTAAATATCAATATGCATACGCATTTTGTATTTTTCATTCTGCTGGGAAAAACAACTAAACGAGATTTCAGAATTGGTCTAAGCTTAATGAAATAAGCATCTGGATTCCTATTTGACATTTTAGTTTTGTTCCCCAGATTACTGATATGCACTGAAGAAAATTTGTGAGTCTATTTAATGATTTGGGGCAAAACCTTCATTATCATGTTATGTCTTACACACTAGGCTATCAGTTTTGCAAAAAAGGGTCAAAATACAAAAAACATTGTGAAATAAGAATAAATTTTGGCACTGATAAAATGCATATGATAAAGAGATTTATAAATGCTAACACAGGCACTACCCATTAAAAATTCAATCATGATGCAGTTACTTAGGCACTGATATGGTAGGAACTTCACATGAGCTCAAAGACTGATTCATCTACAAGTTTGACTGTGCAAAACTTTCTTTGCTATGAAATGCTCTCCTTTTGGAATGTGATTTGGGGCTTCTTCCCGCATAATAGTGCAATGCCTACTGAGAGTCACTCTTTTTTTCTTTTTTTCTTTTTAAATATTTAGTGCCTTAGAGTAATATTTCCCTTTCTACATCTGTGAAATTAAACTAGTTTGCACTGAACAAGTGGAGTTCATAACTTTAGTCATGATATGAGTCTGGAAACAGGAGATTTAGACCCTAGAGGAGAGAGATCTATGATGTTTGAACTAGATATAGGAAAAGATTGTGGGGGGGAGGAATTAAATGGGGCCTATAAGAAAAAATAGCGACAGTCTTTTTAGTAGGGCCTGTTGCACAGGAAAAGGAGTAATGTTTTTTAAAAAAGGAGGTGGATTTAGACTAGATATTAAGAAAATATTTTTTACAATGAGATTGGTGAAACACTAGAACAGGTTGCCCAGAGAGGTGGTAGATTTCTCATCCCTGGAAACAATCAAGGTGAGGTAGGATGGGTCTCTGAGCAATCTGGTCTAGTTAGAGATGTCCCTGCTCACTACAGGGGGTTGGACTAGATGACCATTAAAAGTCCCTTGCAACCCAAATTATTCTATGATTTTAAGAGAATCATGATACTGATGAACATACAGGATGATAATAGTAATGGTGTTTATCATGTACATAAATTCTTATGCATTCCATAATAATATTAAAAGAAATAAAACACATCAGGGAATTTTTTATTTACCCTAGCAGCAATCCCTTACATTATGAATCAAGATGCCAAAAACATGTATCCTCCAAAGTTTGAAAAATTTCTTAAGTATCGTGTATATATCATAAGTGGAATATAAAATATACTTGATGGTGTGAACTAGAAGCTTTAGTAACATATTAACTTGAGATTCACAGAAAGTCTGGTGGTTTTCTCTTGCTAATTTAAAACTTTACACTTTACAGCATCCCAGTATTCGCACACTGAGCTGTAGATCTCCTTACATTAGTATCTACACACTCATTTGTGTAGAATCTGGACAGTCTCATTCAGGTAAATGGGAATTTATCATGTAAAGTTAAATTTTTTTGATAAGCTTGCTTGGTCATTGCTAAGACTAAGGAAACAGGCAAAATCTAACTTCCAGTGTTAAGCTTTCAGAGTTGACTTTAAAATACTCTTACTCAAGTTAGCTGAAGAATTTCACAGTCTGCTGCTCAGGCAAGTGATTAGAGAACAGCTTGATAGGCACTTGAGTCAGATATTGATTGAACATCATGAGAAATCAATTCTGAGAAGCTCTTTCAGTATGTCTATACAAGAATTGGTAATTTAAAATATGTAGCATACACACAATGTCAGGAACTATTAATGCTACTCCAAAAGAGCAGAGATCCATTTTAATTTCTAATGTATGAGGAGAAGACTCCCGAGGAGCTGAGAGCAAATTTCACAGAGTTCCTACTACCCATTATTTTACACTAAGACAGAAGTCTGAAGATACAAGACATAAAAGACACAAGATAAAACCCAGAAGGGAGAAAGAGAATGGTTAAAACTGTTGCTGAAGGTAGTCTCCTACCTTTTAATTTTTATTTTTTTTAATGGAAATTCATTTAAATGGTACTCAAGTAATTTAGCTACCTAATACCACTCATGACACGAGACTCCTTGATGCTTTAGGAAAATTATGCCTGCATGAGAATTACTAATACTAGTGTTAAGTAGTTGCAACAGTCTAAGTAGTACAGGGAAAGCAAGGGTTTGCAGTACAGATCAACTCTTTTCATTAAAGTAGGTGATATAATGAATATAGGTTTTTTTCTTTTTTTAATTAGACTTGATGATCTAATAGAAAATATTACATAAATAAAATAAATGTTAACAAAAAGCAATCTTATTTTAAGCAAGTCAGGGGGATGAATTCAGGCTAGCAGTCTGTACTTTCAAGTGATACATGTCCAAG
Organism: Megaceryle maxima; assembly: GCA_024605025.1. NCBI lineage: Eukaryota > Metazoa > Chordata > Aves > Coraciiformes > Cerylidae > Megaceryle > Megaceryle maxima. The sequence continues at coordinate 33,817 of JANHGN010014934.1, read as the reverse complement.
GCATTTAGCAATACTTGTTAAGAAAACCAAACACACAAAAAACCCAAATGAACAAAAACACCCACAAAACCCCCCTGAAGTTTCAAAGCATTCAAAATACTATATTTTTAGTTTCTCATAGTCATGAAGTGACCTTTAGAAGTTAATTCATGCTTCTTGTGTTAAAACAGTATAAAACTTTCATTACACTTTGAAAAAAAATAGAAAAATAATAATTAAATTAAATACTTTCTGAATCACAGTAGCTCAAACAGTTATAGATGTGAAAGACTTTGTATGAAAATTGCTATGAACTAATTTAAACAGCACAGAAAAAATTCAAGGAGTGAATATAGACCTATTAGATGAAATGATCTTTAGATACCAGTATTAGCAATGAATGTTCTACCCTTGAGCAGAAATAGAAATATTACAGTAAGAAGAAAGTCTTTGAACAGTATGGGCTGGTAATCCAGGTTTATGAATAACCTGGTGTAGATACTGGGCTAGTATTATTTTACAGATAAAATAAATATAGTTTCAAAATAAAATTTGTTTCAAGGATGGTCAAGGAATTTTTCAGCCATTTAAAGATTTCATCAGATTCAGTAGTATTCTTCCTGTATTATTTGTGTCAGTCTCCTTTGACTGCAGTGGAGATAGATAAAATGAATGACTGGCATATTCCTATCACTTTAAGATGAGGCTTACACTATTCCTTGATATAAGCATAAACAATATAAACACTACTGGATAGAGTCATCTCCCAAAAGGGAGCTATCCTCTTGTACTTAAACGTCGATATCCCTTCTTCCATATCTTTGAACCAATGAATCTTGGCTTCCTCTGTACTTGCCAATATAAGAGCATTTTCACAGTTAGTCCACCTCCCAACTAAATTAGAAATAAATTCAGCATCTTGCTACCATGTCTGATGTGAACGTGTACACACTTGTTACAAGTTACTGAAATTGCTACTTAAATACAATCCTCACAGCATATTTCAAGTAACAAGACAAAATACTAGGAAATGGCATAATTATAAAACAAACAAAAAAAATCCAAACCCTCACCCCAAAAAGAGAGAGAGACAAGTTTGCCTCAAAGCTTACAGTAATTAGATCTTAGCGGATGTACTTAAAATGCAAATACATGTGAAAACCAAATAAGAAGGTGACTTTTGGGAATCACTTTGAATGCATAAAATTTACTCGTGCATGAAACTGTGAGCTTAAAGCATCCAGAAATGGACATCTTGATGAAAATGAAGTTTCAACAATTTAGTCTAAGGACCATAATGTTTCACAATTATCAATTTTTCTATAAAATTGCAATATCATGAAAATTCCATCACAACGCAATTCTTGGGAAGACAGAAGTCCAGGAATAATGCTGATAATGACTTTTCTACAAAAATAAATATTTCCCCTTTGCTTCCATAGCAATATTTTCTCTATAATAATTATTTTGTCTGACCTTTAGCAAAGAGTAAACATTTCAAATCTTTTACTTCAGGCACTAACAATCTGGTCTCTCCAGAAATGCTGAAGGAACTCAGCACCTTTGAAGTGTTTTGCCTTTTACTGAAAGACAGTTAAAATTCAGGATCAATACTACCTGTACTTTGCTCTCATAATTAATGCAGAGTGTCTTGGAAGACAATAATCTAACATTTGTTTGGTTTCCTATTGAATTTTTGTACTATGAATAATTATTTAAAGATTATTAGAAATAACATGGAAAATAAATAATATTGTTTAAAATAATATCACAAATTATTATAATTCAAAAGTGAATTGATTAAAAAAACCCAAACAAACTTACATTCAGATTTCTAGTATACTTCAAAACAAGGTTTATTAGTCAACAGCATTCAAATAAAGCGACAGCTTTTCTCAAAATACTGTTTATTAGAAGTATCTATTATTAGAATACTTGAGGGTTAGATTATCATGTTTTCTAGTGTTCATAATCTGCTACTGAGAGCAATAATTCCCCTCTTTGCCAGCCACACTAATGAGTGGAATAAGCTGTTATTACTGGGAGTAAAATAACTTGAAATTATCTTATACTAGGCTACTTTAGGATGAATAACTATAGCAAATGATAAGAAAGCCAGAAGAACTGCAAATACTGGAAATAACCTTCAGGCTGGTCAGCTACAATGGAAGGACTCACAAATAACACTTTTTTAGTGGTATTTCAGGTAACACATTAATTCAACTTTTTTTTTTAATACGCAATTCTTACCACCCACTGCAAACCTTTCACAATGCTATTTAAGTGTGGGAAATTGTCCAAACCTCTCAAATCTCAGGTGAAGATAACTCACCAAAGTCAACAGCAAACCTCCTACACACCAAGACATAGAATTCTATTTCCTTATTTCCAGTTCAGGTCTCTTAGACAAGCACACCCTGTACAATTCTTATGGGTTGAGGGGGTATCGGCTTTACAGTGCCCATGGCTGCCCCACTAGGTATACAAGTCAGGGTTACAGTTCAGACATTGATTTTGCCTCTTAAGGCCAAGGCTGTGGAAAACATACAGCTCATATACAAAATGGGATAGTAGTATTCTGAAAAAGATTATGCTGATTATGTACACAACTGGTTTTATTCCATGGAAATTAGTACTGGCAGCTCTCCTCTGCTACTGGAGTGCTGGGCTCTTTACCCTGCAACTGCTGTTGAGATCCCACAGTATATTTCTGAGTTCCTCCCTGGGCCCAAGTTAACAAATTTGTCCCATCATGCAAACACAGTAGCAGAGGAATCCACTGGCCTAATGCTATGAACTCATGTGCCTACTCGGCATGCAGCATGAGGGACCCAAGGACAAATCAAGGTATCCTCACTGTACGAGAGATGTTCTCATGGTACCGAAGGTTAAGCAGGTGCATATGCACTTCCTATATATCATGCTTTGCATTCCTCTCCTGCCAATTAATTGACTCATGCCAATTAGACAGTCTCTTGCCTAGCCTAACAAAATAACCAGTAAAAGGTTTTAAAACTGTACTTGGGGTGCTCTATTGGGAAGAAAACATCATTCCATATATAAAAAATTTAACATCATTCTGCCCTCAAACAACTATTTGCCACTTACTTTGGAATCTTAACAAATGAATATATAAATATCATTTCAAGCCAAGTGGCTTTTCTGTTTGCTGATTTACTGCAGATTCAAAACCTAAACACAGTGTCTTGTCAAAACTGAGCAGCAACATTAATCATGATCTATAAATATGCAGCATATGAATATCTGACAAAAACCTACCTTTTTTTTTTTTTGTTACAGAACTTATTTACAATTTTTTTTTTTTACAACAAAATGAACAAAATTCTTCTATTATCCAAAACACTTATATTATTGCCATGGTTGCCTTAATACAACTTTATTATCTCAATTGCTTCACTTGCTGAGCGTGTCGAGCAGCAGATTAGGGATAATTAGACAAGGAATGAATGAAACTCTAGTGCAGCAGTCACATCCTGAGACACAAATGAAATATTGATTTTGATGATTCTCCTAACAGCCATTTAATATGCATAGCTACTAAACATTTGAATTGATATGACTCCACTCTCAATATGTTGTTAAATGTATTCTGGGTTCTGGCTGAGCAAATGATGTTCAGCCTTTATCACACTACATACCATTCATGGTTATTAAACAAAATTAAGCAATGCAGAATAAGTGTGAAGGTGGAAGGAAAGCTCACCAGTGCAGCTTTAAATCTGTCCTGTTCTCTGAGGTAGGATGGAAGGGAGAAAATGCAGTAAGGTGCCTTTCCAACATGTACACCCATCTGTGGGACACAGCATTTCTCAAGATATTTTGTAGTATAAATCACCTGTATGTTACAATGTTGAGGAACGAAATAGTGTGCAAGCTAGGGAAAATCCGAGACATCCCTATCACAGCATTGTATACTATGATTAATGATTTATGCACCAACAACTGTATATAAAAGAGTGTTCTGAGAAAGGTTAAAATTGACTTTTAGAAATGTTTCTATATAAGATGAAATTATGTCTTTAGCTGTTTAATTACAAATACAGACAACAGAAACTAGCGGAGTTAACCTGGATTTACGTTCTTATAACACAGTGTTGCAATTAGTTCTTAAACTACAGAGGAATTGCTTTCCATGATCAAAAACTGGCACCCTCAGAAATATTCTATATACATTACTCACTGGAGAGGTACAGAGGAGAAAGAACAGACTATAACACCTAACTAAGAGTGCAGACTCAAATATCCCCAGGCTATTAAGACTAATGCCAATAATTTTATGACTCTTAAAAAAGATCAGGTTTTCATATACTGTATTCTAACATAAATCTAGATAAACCACCCTGCCCACAAATCCTGCAGTCAAAGAACTTCTTTGGACTCAAGCCAGAAGATACAGCAGTATAAATGAGATCATATCCCATTCTCCCAAGTGGTCAAGACCTCATTGCTCATCCAAAAGACTCAAGGGCAAAGACAAGAAAAATAATGTACTGAGAATCAATAGCAATGCACCTGATGCATCCTCATTCTAGCAGATAGGCTTCAAGATCTGCTACTGAAAGTTAATCTGAAAGCCTAAAAATATGGTGGCTTTAAATAAACTGAGATTCACTCATAAAGTTTATGTGGTCTATGTGGGAGATTTTGTGTGTGTTTGCTGAGGCCACTCTGCAAACAGACCACATGCTACCCAGCTTCAAAACAGGCACAATTTCTGCGCAACTGAATTGTCCTTGTTTGAACTTAACACTATGACCACAATTGCTGCATGGCTTTTGGTTCACACTGGATGGTGTTTGGCCTACCTGAAACACAAATATCTTAAGAATATGCCCAAGACCATTACAGAGTACAGGAACACCACAAATACTCAGTACTTTAAACATTTTAATGAACTTATGCAATTTTATATGAGGATGGTCCTCAATTGCCTAACTGCTAAAAAAGCAGATATCAGAATACTGCATTACTGGCACGGGCACATTGGGATCTCATCAGGTACTACATCTTTCAACACAAGAAGTTGCTCAGTGCATGGCATGAATGGGATTTTGGTTCATGACTCATTATTTGGTAAACTCAAGGGAGCAGAGGCTCTAGGGAAACTTTCTGATACCCCATCACTATGGATGTATTTCAGACTTACTATATGTTCTGTGACAAATTTATCAGTAATGGCAAAGAGAAACTACATGGTCTTCCTGTCCCCAGTATCCTTAGAAGTAGAGAACTTTGCAGTTTGCTGAAACCCTAGCACTGCTAGGGTTTAGGAGTGCAGGGGCTGGAGTGCTTGGCTTGTTTTGATTCTGATGAAAAAAACCAAACCAAACCAAAACAACCAAACAGGAAAAGAAGTAGAAAAAAAGATGCAAAGCAAGGATTTGATAGGTTAGGGAATGATGGATTTGCAGGGCAGAAAGATGAGGACAAGATCCTTTTATAGAGTGATGGGACTTACACCATAGATCAGTTGTTTGCATTTTTTGAAGAAGGAACTTAAAATGTCCTTTGTATGTTAGTGGATTAGGCATTTTAGAACTAGGGCAGCACCCGGCAAGGTTGAACTCAGCCACGAAAACACACCAGGTGCACGCAAGCCTTGCAGTGGAGAGCTAGAGCCAGCATTACGGTTGCATTAAGCAGGCAGCTGAGACAAGCTGTGGCAGATACAGCAGTGTCACCTGCTGGGGGTTCCTCTGGTGACTCTCTGATAACATCAGTGGTGTGAAAATAATGAGTTGGTGTGGTGGGAGAAGTCTGACAGCAGCTTATACTCTGCAATACTTTTCGCTGGCTAGAGAAAGAAAAAGCAGATTTTGTTCATTTATTTATTTATTTTTTGTAAAATGATTTGGTAATTTTTGACAAGGTCAACTTCATTGGCACAGCTTCTCAACATTTGGCCTGAAAACAGAAGTGGGAGTTAAGACAGGAACCTTCTAGGCTTTCCTGTGTTGACATAGGAAAAATACTAGCCAGGGACTCAACATAATTTTGAGTTACAGTAGGGAAACAACAGTTACCTGTCTGGGAAGACAGGAAACATCAAATGATCCTTTTGATGCTTCTTGCAGCAGATGCCCAACATATATATCAGTGCAGGTATGGCTGCATCATCCAAACTAGGGGAGGTCAATTATGAACAGAAACACAAGCCCTTCAAAAATTCAGCTGCTGATAATTCGCTGATACTTGAGTTGTGAACCTAACAGCCAAGAAGCAAGGTTTCAAAAAAGAAACAAAACTTTAAAAAGTTCAGCTGCCCTCTGTGTGGTGGAAAAGATCTGGGGTCTGGTGCTCCTGACAGAAGTGAGACGATTTTCATCATCACTAACTACAAGCTTCAGACTAACACATTGCATAGCATGAATCCTCCTTCCCGTAACTAAAAATATAACTATAAACTGTTGGAAACCATAGACAACAACATTTTAGCTATAAACTAAGGTTGTATCTAATGTTTAAGTCAAATAAAAGTAATTCAGTTAGTTCTCAAAGCTGTGAATGACATTTGGTTGAGATAGTTATACAGTGTTCAAGAAATTCACCAGACTCATGCCAAGAGGCCTTTCAAAGGGAGAAATATTGGCTTATATCCATTTTGATGCTGTGAGAGTAGTGTTTCTGAAAAAACTTCTGAAAAAACTGGAAGTGTTTTAATGCATTGCTTTTATGACAGTGATTTGAATTTTAGAATGATTTAACAGCATAGAAATCATTCTTAAAAAGTACTTATTGAAGAAAAAATTAACTTTGATAGCATGGCCAAAAAAATCGTTTGAAAATTATAGACTAGGAAGTAGGATTAGAAAATTATATCCATTGCTGTCTGATTACAGAATACTGAATATATGGATACTTCTCAAATATTCATGTGAACAACATATACACAGGTAATTGAATGAACTACTACCGCTTTTAGACAACTGACAAATAGAAAATCTTAAGTCTCAACCTATAAAAATTAATATGAAAAAAAAAAAAAACAACCCAAACCAAAAACCTCTCTGAAAAGTTTATGTGTCTCTGTCTAGGATCACAGTCCTTGGAATCCACCTAATCTTTGCAGCACCGAAGTAGCCAGTAAAACTTTTTTCAAAGCTCCCAGCACTGTGTGTACGTGTGTGCACATGTGTAAGCCTGTACATGCATATATCCAGCTATATGGAAATGCCCACTTTGCCTGATACAGGGCAGCTATTTCACATCCTGCTTCCCATATTGCATAAAATATCCATTGGATAAAATACATAAAGATTCTGTGGAATAAAAACTTCCACTGTAGGGAAACTATGTTACATAGTGAGAACTCACTAAGCTTCCCTTCCTCTGGCAAGTATAAATGGTGTCATTCATACTCCCACATTGACCATACTGTAAAAAAAAAAAAAAAGTCTCAGCCTTTTCTATTCCTTGGAAGAAAGTACATAATTCCAGGAGTCAGATCTGAGCTGTTCTTGCCAAAGGCATGCAAACAGGCACTTGTAGCCAGTCCAAGATAATGAAGAGATGTTATACAAATCCCTCATATCAAAGTTTCCTACCAGAAGCAATGGGCAGCATGCTGGTTCTTTTGAATACAGCTTAGCAGCAGCAATCCCTAACTGTGCCAATGTGCATAGGCATAAACATTACAGTCATTAAATGCCTTGATCAGTACAGAGGAAGCACTCTCCACATATCTAAAAGGCATGCTGACAGTCTGTGAGTCTCCATCTCTCTTCTAGGGTTTAACTTCAGGAGGGATAATTCAACCTTTAAAAAGTACCATATTTACCCCCAAAGAGGTCATATCCTATGGTAAGGAATACCTTACATTTTTTTGTCTTTGTTTATCTAGTAGCATCTATTAATGCATTCTGCAGATACGAGCCAAAGTATCTCTACTAACTTACTCATTAGGCTGGCTTTGTTTTGAGAAACAACTCTGCTGACTTGGAATACAATACCCTTCAATCATTCATAGCTGCCATGGCTTTTCAAAGCCAGCAGGAGTGAATAGATGAAATCATCAGCTATGTGACCACATACAGGAAGGCACTCTTACGATTCTGGTTTAGATTACAGTGCATTTTTTTTCTGGATTGCTTTAGATGGCACTGATTAGACTACATTGCAACAAGAAAGAACAGTTCAATACAGAAAGCTCTAGTTATTCTAGCAACCATTTGCTCTCATTGCTCCATTAAGTCCATGCTCCACACCAGTAATTAGAAGTTTGTCATGGTGTTTCCAACACTTTGAGTTGTAAACAAATAAATAATTAGCTTCAACAATATTTCTGATAGCCTCTTCTTCCTTGTTTTACTGTTTGCTATATAGCCAAAACCCTGACTTTTCTGTAACAATAAACTGTGCTTTTATCAACACTCTGGCACACTGTAGAAGCAACTGAGTGGCAGCAGCTCAGGATCTCAGCATAAAGACAACAGCAAATATTGATGTTGGGTTTAATGTGATGTTATATTTTGCTTGCCATTCACTTTGGCTCTTCCTTTTCACCTGTAATAGACCACCCTTCAAATAAGAAAGGACTTTGTGTCACTGAGGAAAGACCAGCAATATGGAACAACAAAATGCTAGACAGTCAAACACATTTTCTGGATAACATTCTACTAAAATAGTAGATTCTTATTTTCCCCTAAACAATGTAGACACAAAACAATATTGAAGTTCCTACAAAAGCTAATAGCACGGACATTGGGACATAAGCCCTATGAAGTATATGCAAAAGTCACCCCCTTTGGCTTACAACTCTTACTTGAATTTAAACAAATTTTACTGACGTTCATTAATGGATTGATATGATGTCATTGAAGTCTAAGTTTCCAATTTTATACTTTCTCTGTAAACTCAAAAACTCAGACCTCTAGGGTCTGAAAGGCTAAAATGAAAAAGTAATCTGTGATAAAGTTTCTCACAACTCCAAGAAGAATAAATCCCTCTTTTCAGATTACAACACAGTGCTACTAAAACTGAGTAAGATGATGATATTCAGGTTCAGCTAGAGAGAATTGAAATCCCTAATTCAAAAGTCACTTTGGTAGAATATAAACATTTGCTGGTAAATGGACACTGATGACTTCGGAAATTGCACAGTCTAATGCAGAAATGCTAAATATTTCATCTTAGAAGTGAGATGAATATAGCAGCCAATGGCAAGGAACATTTTAAATTACATTTTAGCTGTTAAGAACATCTCAAGGCTGAGAGACCTGGGGCTGTTTAGTCTGGAGAAGAGAAGACTGAGAGAGGATCTTATTAACGTTTACAAATATCTGGAGGGTGGGTGTCAAGTAGAAAGGGACAGTTTCTTTTCAGTGGTGCCCTATGATAGGATGAGGGGCAAGGGTCACAAGCTGGAACACAGGAGGTTCCACCTCCACATGAGGAAAAACTTCTTCACTGTGAGAGTGACAGAGCACTGGAACAGGCTGCCCAGGGAGGTTGTGGAGTCTCCTTCTCTGGAGACTTTCAAAACCTGCCTGGATATGCTCCTGGTGTGGCCTGCCCTGGGTGATCCTGCTCTGGCAGGAGGGTTGGACTCAACGATCTCCAGAAGTCACTTCCAACTCCTATTGTTCTATGATTTTATGATTCTATGGAACTGATGTCCATGTGTGCAAGTGCCCCTCCTCCACTGTGTCATCAACTCAGACATTGATTCACACTGTATGGGTGAAGACACTGTATTAACTTCATAGTCAAGAGAAATGAGAGAAGCACCAGTTAGAGCTAGTTCATAGGTACAGAGGATCCTTACAATGCGGTTTCTTACACATGCTTTCAGACAAGATTTTGCTGGTTTTACCCACAGTTCATCCACACAGTAATCATGGGAGACATCAAAGGTAGAGAAGTGTCTGAAACTGTCTGCTGTCCTCCAAAGAGTTTTGAGACCTATTCCCAAAGCCATAACTGTCTGGGAACAGGGTCTTATCCACTGTAGGCACCTGGGTGACTCAGAGAACATTATCACAGACTTAACTTTCTTCCAAAGTACTTTATGTCCATCTATAGATTTTAATAAGTACATAAGCTAGAAAAACCGATCATGTACTCTCCAATTTTCTTCCAATATATTAGTACACATTAGGCTCATGTTGCAATATTTGATTGCTCAAGAAATGAAAAATACTTTAAATTCTATGGATTTCTGTAGAAGTTTCATATGCTACAAGTTTTACATTATGAAAACAATTTTCTTCCCTTTCAAAAAGTGATGACCCTTATCATGGTGTTGTTAACATGACCTACAAAAATAGATATGCTGATATTAAGATTTAGATACAGAGGACTGGCCACTGTGATACTGTTGAAGGTTGAACTTGACACGTTATGAGATATTTGGCTATATATAGCTGTATTAGAAATGTCTTGCTGCAATAGGTGTACCACCTTTAGCATCAGTGACAGTAGATTACCTTTAAATGAAAATGCCCTACATGGAAATATTTGGATATGAATGTTTTCATAAACTCTAGAATGACATCTCATTTCATGTTTGCAGAGTACACTGCTGGCAGACCTAATTACACCAGAGAAAAATCAGTGGATGTGAATTTTTTACTTTTTTTTCTTTTTATGTGTGTACAGGTTTCACTTTGTTTTCATCCTCCTTTTAGTCCTTGAATTTGCATTTCACCTTGTATTTTATTTGAACTTTTTTTACAGCATACATCTCATCTACAGCAAAACTGATATCCTCCTCCTTAAAATCATACCTAAGGCGGCATCGCATGTTCTTGCAGTCCTGACATTGAACAGACAGCTTAAGTTGATTTCTAATCTCATTTTAAAATACTCTTTATAAACAAAAACTAAAGTCAAGAGTATAACAAGCAGTATCATAGTAACTGAAGAGAAAACACCAAAAAGCTCCCAGAGCCATAATCAGTAGAAGCTAACTGTCATACTTACAAAGTAATTCTTAGAACAGAATTAAATCGAGATTTAGCTAAGTCACAAACTGTATCAGTGGGTGGTAGGTGGAAGCAGGGACAAAAGTGTCATGGCAGGTGATTAATACTGAGAATTCAGGTTTGCCATGTTATTGCAAAATGTCACAACTAGTAACATAGTATACTACATTGCACCAAGGAGTACTGCACAAGACTGTTGGAAATGATCACCCGCTTAAAAAAAAAAAAAAAAAAAAAAGCAAGCTTAAAAAATGTTTCATATTAAGATGGTTCTGCGAACTGCTTTTCAAATGCTGCCACCCTTTGAAACCGCCACCAAGCCTTTGGAAGCGTCTTTCCCCATATGTACCATGATTTTTAGGTAAATTAACTGCAGCAAACATGGATTGGTAGCGTTATGAATTTTCTTCATTTTGTTGGTAAAAGTTACAAGTTTAATGTCAATTTTTAATACAGCTCTTTCCTTTAATGTGTATCACAGCAGAAGCATTTCTCAAATCAAAGCAGAAGTTCAGTACAAAGCACTCTGGTAAATTTTTCAGAAGCTTCACCCAAAAAAGCACTCCCAAAGACTTGCTTGTTAAAGGAACAGGGAAAGGGAAGCATTCTGAGTGCATGCAACGCTGTGTGATACACACTGGGGTTTTTTTTGTTGTTGTTGTTGTTGTGTATTATCTTAAGCTTGTAAGTTGAGGTTGTGTGAGGATAAAGTTGGAGGCCCACAGACAGCTGTCAGCTCTGCCCCAGCTAGCTCTATCATCTGTGCAGCTGTTTCCGTACTAACAATTCCTTGTTACTTAAAGAGTGAAGACTTTTCACTGTTGTTGCAGTGAAGTGAAGGTTTGTGCCTCCACTTTTGCAACTTTGCAAAAATATGCAGAGAAAGCCTTAGTGACAGTGCAATACTAAGGGGAAAACCAGTTTTATTTTCACAGAATGTAAAAGAAAGGCTTATTGGTTCTGATTAGTGCTCAAATGAAACAAATTGCCATTACTGTTTCTGCAGCACATGTGCTTTTAGTTCTTTCTGTTCATTTAGGTCTCAAGGAGAGGTTCAAATACAGGTAAGGAATCTTCAGAGTAATTCAACACTGAAAGTCCTTCAGTACTCCAATAAGCTGGATTTATCATTCAGAACTTCAACAACATTGGATGAAAATCAGGAGAGATATTGTAAAACCTCACATATCAGAAAAGAAATGAGCTATATCTTTGGCTGTGAAGGGATTATAGTGATGCAGGTAATTTTTGTTTGGCAATATTTTAAAATATTTTATTCTCCTTAAAATTTAATGTTTCACATCCATATTTTCCCAGATTAATTCTTTCTGGAAAAAGGTTGATAATTCCACAGATGCTAAAGTTGAAAATAATCTTCCCAGCAGATATTGGCTTGGGATAGAAGAGTGTGCTTGCACTTAGAAAATATTGAGTCAGCATCTAATATGTGCAAGTCCTTTTATAGTTCAATAGATCATAAAAGAAGCGATGCAACGGGTATTTGAATGGAAGGATTTATCACTCATAGGTGTATCCTGGTAGCGCAAGGAGAAAGTGAAGCACTGGAAAGAACCAATACCAATCACTAAAACGTGTCAGTCAGCATGTCAGACTGTTACCATACTGCCCATTTGCCTCGAAGCAACATGATAAGAAATATCAAAACAACCCTGGAATAATCTACAGCTTATAGTTGTTCTAAATATTGTACTAAGTCTACTGGTTCTCTCTTCTAATGCACTACAGGCTGGGGAAAACTCTCTCAAGTAATGTCATTTAGCTCAAAAAAAATTCTGAAGCAGAATTGTGTGCTTCAGAGGAATTGTCTGTTGTACTCCAGAGCTGTAGAGCAGACCAATACCCAATACATGGTCAGATATTAATTTTCCTACTTTCAAACCACACATTTCAACACAGGATATGCCCAGCATCACCGTATCAGACATATCAGATAAGCCGGATCTTGGATAAGGTAAGTTACCTTGAACTACTGCAGGTAAGTGATGGGGGAACTCAGGTTCCAGGCATGGCTGAAGAGCAGCTGTGAAGAGCTACAGCTTGTGCCATCAAACACAGATGATTTTCAAACACACAGCATGCTTGATTCTGACAACTCTGAATGACAGGGGCTGAGAGAGCTATCATGCTGAGCCAAGCTCATATGGTGTTATTCAGTTGCCCCCTATATGTACCAAATTTTAGTTCCAAAATTTGACATTCCTGTCCAATTCAGAGTCTGTACCCAAATCTTAGGAAAACAAGGATATGATAAATACTTATAAAACTGCCTGTGACCACTTGAAAATTGATCTTGCATAGCTTACAAAGATAATAAAAGATGTCTGTGTGTTCCAAGATTTGTATTCTTTCTCAGTAGAACATTTTTTCAAATGACATTGATAAGGCTAAGCACTCCAAGCTTGATATACAGCTCATACATTAGCATACCCCAAACACTTCAATATTTCTTTCCAATAAACAACTCATTTTATGGTGGGTACCTTCCCACAACAGCACATACAGTGTGCTTCCAATATAAAGATATTTATGAATTAATTCTTAGAGCTCCCCATTGCAATCAGTGAGAGAAAGTTTAGATTTTAAGTTTGTATTACACTGCAAAGCTACTAAAAATATAGTGAAATATTATTCTAAGTGGACCTAAAAGAATTTGGTCACTAAAGCTTTCTAATTAGCCAAGTTTCACATAGATATCCTCAACTCTCGAAAGTCATTATGTTAGCATATCACTTCAATGTAGTTTCCAATAACATCCTATGTATCTACTGGCTACTTCACAGAGAAAAAAAGACCCCGAACATTATGAAATCACATTAATAAATAACGTATTTAAACTTTTCTACTTTCTAAGCATTGTCTGAAAGTCTGCATTTTGCAAGATTTAAAAGAAGCTCTTTCATAAAAAAAGAAAATGAAAAAAATCTAAGCACCTCAGGTTGATGTATCAAGCTGCTGTCATCCAGAACAAATCCTCTATTAACAGAGTTTGTCTCTCAAGACACACAGTAACTATAGATGTTACATTCCAAAGAGCAAGCCACAGACTGAAGTTTCAAGAGTTGTAGCTTTGCTTTATAAAGCCTTCAGCAGGAATACAAGTCAGCCACCTGTCTCTACTCCCCAATAAAAACCTGGAATACATACAGGGGAAGCTATAAAAGCAGCTTATGTAAAAGGTCAGTCATAGAACGAACACAGAAAAATGGTGGGTTTGAAGTTCAGAAAGACTTAGATAATGCTTTTGACTTCAGCTTGTCCTTTGTACTTAAACACTTTAGGTGACTTTATTTATATAGATTAGATAATTATAACTATCATATGCATCCTGGCTTGTGTCAGAAATAGTGTGGCCAGCAGGAGAAGGGAAGTGATTGTGTCCCTGTACTCAGCACTGGTGAGGCTGAATCTCAAGTACTGTGTCCAGTTCTGGGCTCCTCACCACAAGAAAAGCACTGAGTTGCTGGAGCACCTTCAGAGAAGGGCAACCAAGCTGGTAAAGGGTTTGGAGAACAAGGACTATGAGGAGAGGCTAAAGGAACTGGGATTGTTTAGTTTGGAGGAGGCTGAGGAGAGACCTGAAAGGAGGTTGTAGTGAGGTGGGTGCAGCCTCTTCTCTCAAGTAATTAATGAGAGGATTACAGCAAATGGCCTGAAGTTCCAACAGGGGAGGTTTAGATTAGATATTAGGAAGAATATCTTTACTGAAAGAGTAGTCAGGTGCTGGAATGGGCTGCCCAGGGAGGTGGTGGAGTCACCATCCCTGGTGGTGTAGACGAGGCACTTCAGAGTTGTTTTTTTTGTGGTTTCTTTTTTTTTATTGTTATGACAGTTGGAAACAGTGATCTTAGAGGTCTTCTCCAACTGTCACAATTCTGTGAATATTTTTAGCACATTCCTTTCCCAAGCTGATAAACACAGAAGTCCTATTTGGTGGACAATGGATTGCTGAACTGACTATTAATATAAAGATTCAGTAATCTGTGACTCAGTTGTCCCCAAACTCTCTTACA
>JANHGN010014934.1:0-12088 GCA_024605025.1 Megaceryle maxima | reverse complement strand
CTTTTTATTTCTCTCATAATTAAAAATTTTTTTTCTTTTTTCCCTCTTTTTATAACCTTGCTTTTTTAAAAAAAATTTTTTTTAGTTTTTTGCCCCCCCCCCCCCCCCCCCGTGAGTGGACTGTGATTACACTACTATTTTAAAAAGTATTGCAGGCTCTCAATTAAGTGACACAGTTACAGAATTAATTGCCTGAAGCCAACCCTACTGAACGTTGCTGTATCCCCACAGGTGACAACCTGCAGGCAAAGCCAGCAACCCTGAATAAGGTGTTATTTTCAAATAAAGATGAGGAATGCGAACAAGTCAGACCGTGTGCAAACATCTGAGGCACTTCTCTAAAATCACTGATATGGTAAGTCAGGCCAGATTTATGAATATATGTGAACGTTATGCTTGACTATAATGTTGTTTCTGTCAAAGTAATTTTTAATGGATCATACGCTTGACCACACAGATTGTAGAATTTCCACCATTAGAAATATTCAAAACTCAACTGGACAAGGTCCTGAGCAACCTGCTTTACCCCTGAAGTTTGTGCCTTCCTTTCCAACCTCAATTACTTATTAATGCTTAAAAAGAAACAACCAAAAAAACCCCAAACCAACACAACAGAAAGAGCAAAAGCTTAAAAATCTGGAAAGTGTTTAGTAGTTATGCAGAGTTAGTGCACTATTAATCACATTTAACCTGGAGTTATATAATTATGATGAGGAACAGCTTAGAATATTCTTTCAGGTGAGTTAAAACATTGCTTGTTTTGAAGCCACAGTGAACTTTCCTAACTTTAGGAAGAACTGGTCATGTATGATTAAAACAAGCTGTGACTTCTGTTTGTGTAGTCAGAGGCACTAAGATCCATTAAAAGTGATGTTTCATAAACATTTTAAGCTGGTAGTTCAAAAAGAAGCGATTTGTCCACCCTTTCACCCCACCACTTGATCTTATTCCTTATATGCTGGCACAAGCATTTATGCAGCTGTGTTGTAAATCAGATTAGGGAAATCCAGGTCAAAACTGTTTTACTTATTTATTTTTAGGCAATTTTGCTTTTACAGGCATTAGTGAATTACTCCTGACAGCATGGCTGGAGATTAGATAAGCTGATAAATTTTTAGATAAGGAAAAGGAATGATGAACAGACAACCAGAAATGTGTCAAAATTAGGCATGAAAGCTAACAGAGTCAAGAATTTTATTAAGATACCCAAATTTCCTCTCTTTTAGCAGTATTTTATTGACAGGAAAGCGTAATTTATTCAGTTACCCACTAATGCAATTATTTTATGCACAGGAATTAAAAGATTTTCTGCTTAAGAATTATGATATTTAATTAATTAAATGGTACTAGGCAATTTCCAGAAGGATATATTAATACTTGCAAACAAACAAAAAGTTGCTTTACTCCATCTTAATAATTAAAAATAAATGGCTTTCCCCCCCCCGCCCCGTGCACAGGTCAGATTTTTTCTTTACAAATATTTAGTCAAGCCTGAGGTATAATGCATAATTAGATTGATCTGGCTTGATATTTTAAACAGAAAGCAGTAAGCCCACCTGACAGTGGAAAGAAACTTGCAAGATCCAGTAAGCCAATAGGTGAAATGTAATTTCAGTGAGTTCAGAAAATACTCGCACTTCATTCTGTTTCAGTAAAAAAAAACCCTATCCTAAAGCATTTGAAAAACTTTGTCAAAGTTCAACTATTCTTGATTTCCATACAAAATCATACAATTTCTTTGCAACCTACAACTGAAAATGTCCCAAGAAAAATAAGCATCTGTAACAGGACAACTGAATCCTAGTATTTAATGGCTGGGATCATATAATCCATGGATTATCATCATAATCATCTGCCTAGTTCCTTCTGTGTAATGGCTTTGTACCCAAAGTTTTACATGTGTGACTGCACGTGGGCATACAGAGGACAGCAGTCAAGACCTTTGGACTGTGGTTTTGAAGCCTTGAAAGCTTATGTCAATGCTTCCCACAGACTCAGGCCCAGTTTATTCAGTGGACTTTCCTCCAACACAGTATGATATCAAACTAAATGCTTCCCCAAGTAATCATCAAGTTTACTTTAAGTTAATGGAAAGCTCACATAAAAAAACATTTGGAGTGCTGATTACAGATACATCTCTGGCATTTGCCTGTGCTCTCTGTGCACCTATCTCACTTAATAAAAGTCCCCGAGAGTCTTCAATTAATTGAGTATAAAGCCATTTTTAGGCACTTAAATTAAAGTGTATTGGATCAGGCCATAATTCTAGTGCTGAATGAACCTGCTGGACTAAGGCTAATTAAACTAACTTCTGGGTCACAACATACACATTGCCACTGAAAACATTATTTAAAATGGCAAATAGTCTAACATGCTCTTACAGGCTGCAGAAATACTACTATTTATCAGAAGGAGTCAAAGCATGCTGTGATCTGGTTGCCCAAAGGACAACCATTCATTGTAATTCATTCTGGGAAAACTGCATGAAAATTTGGCATGCTACAAAACAACAACAAAAAAAAGAGTATGCTTCTGCTTCACATTGATTTTGCAAAAGTGTAGAGGCTTAAACAAGGCCCAGAAGCACACAGACCTGAGCCTGTTGTCTCCATTTTTGCTCTTCTTCCACTCAATTCAACAGGTCCATGTCAGAATGGAGACCAAGTATCTCCTTGCATTTCCTCTTCCTTTCCAAAACTCCAGTCAAAGAGAACTCGGGGGACACAAGTAGCTCAGAAATACATATGGTAATATACAAGTATATAAAACTAAATCCAGACTAAAATATTTGTTTCTTCTAAAAACGTGGGGTTAACAATAGTAATCTTTTAGTTACAGAGTCACCAGGCCATTCTTGCCAAATGGAGCAAAAAGCAAGTCAGTTCTGAGCAACACCCACACACCCTGAAATGTGCAAAGCAATTTTCATATGAAACTTTCCACTCATTTAATAATTCCTTTCAATTAAATACCACAATTTCAGTACAAGTTGAAAATATTTAAACAAAATCTCAAACCAAAAGGTCTCATTTTGATTAAAATGAATAATCCAACCCAAACCAGCTATTTTCAGCTTTTTTAGCTAATAAACATTTTACTTGAGAAAAAAGTAATGAAGCAATCTCATATGATGCTTCAAAAATAATTGCTGATGTTTCAAAAGGATCTACTACACTTTTTCTCCTGAGGCCAAAGAGAAGGATGAAGCTTTAGAGGTTAGGCTGTGATGATATTGGGCAGTAGAGACTTATGGTATTTATGAGGACATTTGTTAAGGGTTATATAACTAGAATTTTGATACAACTTGAAAATTGGATTAATTTCCCTTCTCCCCCTCTCCCATTTTTTTAGCCTTTCAGTACAAAATTTCATGAAGTATTAGTTTTTATCTCTTGCTTTTTTACCATTTGTTTGTTTGCTTTCATAGATTTTTACTACTGACCAAAATAGAGCTACATCTGAAATTATATTTGGCACTACGCTTTTCTGTTTATTGGTATCTTTTAGAAAAGTATTTTCTACCGAAGTAAAAACTGTTCTTCCAGAGACACATTTTACCATTTCAACTATAGTTTTACAGAGCATAGAGAGAGCCAGCAAGCCCTCCCACGACTTCTCCAGCTGGCGTTATAAATGCAACCATAACTCCTCCTCTCCATTATCTCCCAAGAAACTAGCATGCATCCTGGTAGATAATGAAAATACTTCTACTGTCCCCAGAGCAACATCCAAAGGTATGTCAAATTTCTGCAAAATTTTGATAAGCATGAAACAAATATGGCATAAATGCAAATATCATTGTCAGAAATGTCCCCAGATGGGGATGTGGTAATGCAAAGTGTGGAAAACATCAGCAGTTTTTTCTCTCCTGAAGCACTTCATTCCCTTTATCCTGGAAATACCATGCCCTTTCAAAGTTTGTTGCTAAAATAGTTGTTGCCCAATCCTCCCCTTTAGGAAAAATTGAAAACTAACATCTCCTCAGTTTCTCTTGAGTTGGACTGTGCTACCACTACTTAAAAATCTTCAGAAATGATGTGCAGTGTATTCTACTTGGAAGTAGTACAGCAGGCAGGAAGACAGCTAAATGGCCCTTTCTAACCTTTGATTTCTACCTCACTCTTCCTAAATTCTTAGAAATTGACTTTAAGATCAGAAGCTAGCTCTTAACCAATTCCCAGCCTATGTCTCACAACCATGTTCCAGGCTCAAGTCGTAGAAAATCCCTATGGTAAGGAAAAAAAAAGAGTAATAGGTTCAGTTTTTAAGCCTGTCTGTCTGGTGGCAGCCCCTGTCCACAAAAGTAATTCATCATCACATTCTTCCTATAATAATACACTGCCACTTTTTCCAACCCTGAGCATGAAGAGAATTCCTGGTTTTTTTTTTATTTTCCTGCAATGCAGTTCCCAGAAGCACTCAGTATTTCTTACTTGCAATCCTGCAGTGGTCCCAGGAGCTGTTTTGTTCAAACCATCTTTCTTTGTATCTGACTCAAAATAATTCTGTTTGCTCCTTTTTAGACCTCTCCACCAACTAAAACCATTACTGAAGTTTGGAAACCACTCTTAAAAGCCTACATGTTGCAGGGTGATCATCTTGGAAACTAGATGCCAACACAACTGCGCCTCTGACTGGAGACACATAACTCAATTTCTTCATGCCTCACTGCTGCATCAGCTTGCCAATCCCCTTCTGCCTCTCTGACAACTGTTTAACTCCAAGGCCTTTCTCATATATTACCTTACCTTCATTTTATACATCCATAAACCAAGCCTCATGTCTTTCAACCACTGAAAAAATATGGAAACAGCTCTTAATAAAAAAAATAGTGTTAACAGAATTGCCATAGT
Source organism: Megaceryle maxima (assembly GCA_024605025.1). Lineage (NCBI taxonomy): Eukaryota > Metazoa > Chordata > Aves > Coraciiformes > Cerylidae > Megaceryle > Megaceryle maxima. The sequence continues at coordinate 7,235 of JANHGN010014934.1, read as the reverse complement.
TACATGGATCACAGGCAGGATAGCACCGATTTAGAGCATATATGGTGGGGAAAAAAACCCCCTACAGCATACCTTTACAGACTGACACTATGTACATAATCAGTGAGAAATACTAAGCAGGAGGATGCACTGGGTATTAGACCTTTCCTCTGCACCCAAAGAACAACTATTTGCAAATGCTCTTTCAAGAGCAGATGAGAGTTTTGTTCTTACATACTATTTTATCTTGATAGCTCTGACTTGTGCATAACATACTCTAGTACTTTTGGTGCAATTGTAGGTAGCATTTCAGTGCCTTAATATTAAGAATTTCTTGGGGTTGTGTCTCGAAGAAGATGCATATTTGCAAACAAATAAACATTTTTACTGGTATTATGAGACATTACTAACCTAATCTGTACCTCTAATCTTTATGCTTAGTGCCCCAATACAAATTTTTAACTCCTACAATACAAAAGGCTACAGAATCTTGCTGGGTGTCTATAAATCTTATTCTAACAGTGCAGCCAAAACAACTGTTTGGTAGTTTCAAAACATTCTGAGGCTGTCCTCTTTTTGACAGTTTAATGAGAACTCCTATGCCAACTCGTACATTTCATTGCCAACTTAACATTTCATTAATGCCATTCTGTTTGTCAGTTTACAGTGTACCAACTTTAATTTATGTATTTTTATGCAGGTCAATCTGATGCTTTTAAATCCTGTTGTTAGTCACCTCTTGGCATTTGCTCAAATACCGAATTACACAAAGGTAACTTTACAGTATAGCCACTTGAAGGGTCAGGAAACAATCTTTACAGGCAGCACTTTTACCCCTCAAACTATGGCTACTGTTTCAACACTTTTGTCCACAAGCAAGAATATACAGTGACAAAGGGCAAGAAGGGTTTCTACACAATAATAGTAGAAACTACAAAGTAGTTTCTGTGGAGTATTAGATATGAAGAGAATGAAAAAACTTCTATGCTCTACTAGTTGTCAGCATAGCATGTTGGTAGGTTTGCAGCATGTAAATGACACATACAGAAATTAAAAAATATTCTAGCAGTCTAAAACTCTTACTGATACGGAGCAGACAACCTCTGGCACTTGTACCAAATTATGCTGCTTCTAAATATATTTCCTATACTTCATTTTGTGATACGTACCCATCTCTTTGCTCTCACTTGAAATGGTAAGACAAATAGGATTTTAAAAAATATTTGAGTCACTATTATTATTTGACTTACAGCTGTTTCAATGACCTAAAACAAACCAAGATGGAGTAGAGACAAGTGGAAGAAGAGAGGTCCTTTTTAGATATCTCTAGCTTTGTGGAAAGACAAAATGGAGAGACTGACTGTGTGGAAAGGTGGATGGGTGCTACAGGTACAGGAAAAGACAACACAAAAGGAAGGAATAAACACAGAGTGTAGCAGTTGCAAGTTCTTAGTGTTTTACACAATATCTTTACAGCCTATTTCAGCTTTGCACTTCCTACTTTTTACATATTTTTAGGTATTTTTCCCTTAATTAAAAAGCATCTTACTGTTGTAAATTTTAAATCTTGCAGAATAACTGATTTTGATATCATTGAATGCTCTTCAGTGATATTGCTACTTCTGCATTTTAATTTTTGCAATACACTTAATACTATTTATCATATATATTTAGTAAATTTAATACTATTTACTATGGTTTCAAAAAAGATTAAAGTCAGTACATATGACAGTACTACTTATTACTTATCTATCTCATTTTTATGTGTAGATACAGGAAAATAATCTAACCATATTATCCAATTCCCATTAAGAGAAAAATAAAACAAATAAGGTGATTTTCCCCCTCACCCTAATTTTTCCTTTCTCTTGCTCTACTTATTTTTGTTGTTTGGTGTTTTTTGTTTGTTTGTTTTTTTTGTTTGTTTTTGTTTTTTTTAAAGGCTGCCAGTAAGAGAATCCAGACCAGTGGGTTTGCCTTGTCTGACATTACTTATAGGAATTATCATGAGAATTTCAACAATGTCTTACTAAGCATCAGAGGCTTTTTTTTTTTTTAATTGCAGGAGAAAACTGCAATGTTATGAAACCCAAATCTAAAAACTAAATCCTGTTGTATAATAAATAAAAACCAATTTCAGGAGATAATGATTATACTTAAGGGATGGACTAATTATTAATTAATAGAAAAAAGGCAAAAGAAAGAAAGTGATATTTCCTAGATGAGTTGATCTTGAGCAGCAAGTTGTACGCTTATGCATATTCAATACATTTAACTTTATAATGCAATGGTGAAGGGAGATGAACAGATCAGGAAACAGGGTGACTTGAAAGAGATTAGGCAGTAGTGTTTCTAAACTAGAATAAAAAGAGATTAGGAAGTACTGTTTCTAAACTAGAATAAAAGCTGTTTTGTTAAGAACATGTGAAGTGTAACTGAGAAGTTAAAGGAAGAATCAATTATTGGAATAGAAAGGAGAGAAAATGACCTCTTCTCTCCATTTCATTCCTTCTGTGAAGTTCAGGACAGAGGAGAAAAAATACCAGAGAATCTACTTCAGCTCCTATTACTGAAAAGAACTATTTGTTCAGGTACAGAGTGTCATTATGTATGATGAGAAAACTACATGCATCGCTTTAGTTTTCTACATTAAAAGATCCATTTCTACAATCAAGTCCAGATGCATCTCTCTTCTCATCAGAGCAAACCTTGATTTCATTTTCCTCTGTTTTCTCCTGTATAGGCTCATAGACAGAGCTTCCTGCTGACCAAGTAGTGCTTTTGATCTAATCAAACTCTCAGGCTAAATTGGAGATCCTTACTTTTCTGGTAAGAGTGAAACAGTCTCCCTTCTCTATTCTTTTATCCTCTAGATAATAGACTGTTATTTAGGGTCTTTCCTATGCTAACTCATTTATATGGAAAAGGGTAAAGTTCTACCATGTTTGCTTAGGATGCCTAAATAATATCAAAATCAAGAACACTTTATGTTTAGAATTATCAAAGATAAGGGTAATCTTGCCACATTTTACAGACTGCAAAACACACACAGAGAAGAAAGTGACTTGCTCAACATCGGTCAGCAGCTGCACAAAAGTCCAGAAGAAAACTTCTATCTTGGGTCCTCTGGATTCTGAGTTTTCATTACTTTCTCATTATCAGATAATATTATCTCTGAAAAGTCTGTAGTTCATAAAAATAATTGCTATTTAATATAAAATAGGTCAGCATTATAGAATTCTAGCATATTAGTAGCAAAGATTTCAAGTATCCAAAATCTGAGAAAAAAATGCTTGAGAACAGTTGTAACTGCAAGGTAAAGAAGCATCACAGAAAGTAAAAGCAGCTCTGGTATAACATGGGGTTATAAAAGACTTTGCCGGAACAGAAAAGACAGATGACAAAAGAAAACTTTGGCAGAATTATACAGTTATCACTCAAAACAGAGACAGGAATGTCCATACATATTGTGTGAACTCTGACAATTAAAGGGGGGGATTTAAAAAATAATGAAACAATGAACCCTGTGCTTTGTATTCAGTGAACACAGGATACAAAATGTGTATGTTTAGAAATCTACTAAAAGTGTGTGAAGCAGGGCAGATGCCCCTTGTAAATGATACAGTATCAATAAGTAACATATATATGCATACATCAGGTTTTGTCCAGAAGCACTACTGAGAAGCTGTTGTGTTTTTAATGTAAAATATAGATCAGAATGTAACAAAGAGAATTGAAAGGGTTCTTAAGAGGCAGCTAGTCCATCCTTCTACTTTGAGGCAGGAGGAACTGTAACTTCATTTTTATGGCAGATTCTTACGTCACATATACTTGAGTCCTCAGCGGTGGAAATATCCCTAGTGACAGGCCATTAGAAATCCAGGTTGGTATAATTAGACAAAACAGTCACCTCCCATTTTAGGGGAAAAGGATGGTGTAATTAAGTACCCATTGTATAACCTGCTCAACCCATTGGGCTGGAAGGCAGGGATTATTTAGGGTGCATGTGGGGACTAGCTCAAGGGTCACTGGATATAACGGACGTACTACGATGCTGGGGCTAAAGAACCCAAGTGGCCATGGAGCTTTCAAAGAAGCATGGACCATATTCTTATATGACTTAGTCATACTGAGTCAGAGTAAAGGTCCATCACACTCAATATCCTATTGCTTTCAGACAGACACTGACTTTTAAAGCACCACAAAAATGACACTTCAGTTTAATGGTTTGCTGAAGTCCTGCTTTTTATAGACTGTATTCAAATATATTTTTCTTTAAGAAAAAAGAAATCAAAGATTGATCTTTTGCATTGGCTTTCTTACAGACTACCTTCAGCTGGAGTGTTCATCAGGAAGGAAAAAGGAGTGGAATCTTGTGACAAAACTCTCTCAGGTAGAAACAAGTATAGACTGCAAAAGTTAAATCATTGTTGCCTGCACTTCTTTTTTTGAGACTAAACCAAATTTCCTTCTTATTGTGTTCACTAAGTTAGCAATTTCCCTGCAAGTGCTTGTTGTGCCTGCATCCTGGTGTAGCACTCGGATATGGCAATGCAACTCATGGGATCCTGGACTAAAGGGATGAAACTAAGACTGTTATAGATGAGACATATCATCTCATCTTCAAACACCATGAGGAAGGGTGCACAGTATCAGCTAATACCACAAACCAAACATCAGTGAGAAGAAACTGCGAGCATTTTCAAAAATAGGCTATTATCAAGTTACAAAAATGGATGCTGGCTTGCTCCCTTCCTTTTTCTTCTAAATGTCCATACATCTCTATTATTGCAGCTAAATACAATCTGTTCTCCCTGATTACATCCAGTGTGGCTGAGGAATCCTATAAGTATGGAAACATTGGACTGCGATGCGATGTCCGTGGGAACAATGTCACCTTAGGCAGTGCTAGCCACAAAAACTTTATGCTTCCTAATGGTACTCCTACAATAACCCACAGCCAAGATACTGAGTCTTTAGAAGGAAGAACATTCTCAATGAATCTGAGTGGAGATGCCTTGATGGGACATGAGTCATATCTGGATTTACTGACATGACAGCAAATATTCATATTACTTTCAGGCATCTTCTATCAAACTTAGTAGGATACTTTATGTCTGACATGAGTATGGGAACAAGACCTTTCACTCTTGCACAGACTTCTTCCCCATCACCTGGTGTTGAAACTAATATATCCAGATTCTAATCTGTCAAGTATATAACTCCTCTATGTACCAGATGGAAACATTAAAATAAAACAAACTCCAAAACACACAGGAGTATCAAAGTGAAATGCTTAAATGTGCATTTTTTTTTCCCACTGAGCTACTATCAACACTTTCATGGATGATTTCATCAAACCCTACAGAAGAGTTTAAAAAGCAAAATGGGAAGACGGATTGGTAGACAAGAGCTACTAGCTATGGTCTCATTATTCTTTATGCTCCAACCCTGAGCTAGCCTTTAGAAGACAAATTTCTGCTCTGCGGTGTAGTTTCTGCACCATGGCCCCATGATTAATTATCAGCTGCCACATGCAAAATCCACCATGATGGATTGTCTGCCCACATCAGCATAATTACTAACCACAGTCATTGACAGTCCTTGTTACTGGAGCAACCAACCAGTAGGATTGAGAGGTGAATGGAAATACTTTCTAAGACAGAGCAAAGAAATGCAATTAGAAAAGGAAGACCTCTCAAAGAAGTTAGCATAGTCCCTTAGCTACAGGGACTGACAGAGAGCAGACAGCAGAGTGAGTAATTCCCAACAAATCATTTAGGTAATGCAGTGTCTTTAGATGCTGAGCCTACAGACTCTATAGTATCCAACACTTTGAATTTGAGTGTGCTGTTTACTTGTTTCTAAAAGTTGTGCATTTATTTTTAATAATACTACACTGAGAAATTTTACTCAGAAACCCCACGATTTGTTTATCAATATTCACTCAACAGGCATGTCCTCAGTGAAGAAAAAAAAGTAATTACTGCACCAACAGTAGAGATAATGATATTAAGTTGTAAAAATTATTATTAGGGATCAATAACCAAGGAAAGTGACTTTTAAAACACTCTAACATGTCAAGACAATAACCAGTCCATAGAAAACATCCCAGACTGTAGGAAAAGATAATGCATGAACATAGCCTATATAGGGAAAACAAGAAATACACCTGATTATCTAAAATACCACAGGTTTATTAAATATTACACAAGATTAGACAATAGATATGCTATTACATAGGAACTATATTCCATGAGGTAGGGAAATACAGACTCCCTTATTCCACTACAGTGTTTCTATGGAACTTCTGATGGGAAGCATTGTGCCTTTCATGTATACCAAAAAAGCACATTTTAGAATAGTAACAGGTTGTGTGAGTTTTCAGCCAGATGCCTATCAGATGTGTTCTGATAGAAACACACCACTATTTCTGTGAAACAAGAAACCTGTGGAATGAAGTCTCTAAATATCAATCATGCTTCACCTCACAAGAAATGGTAACCCTCAGTAATTAAATAAGCTTTTCTTTTCTAAATTGGAACTTCTGTTAATATATGTTTGTGAAAATGTCTCGTGTAAGATATTTTATATGCTTTACCAAGGAGATCTTTATCTTTTAGGGGAAAAGTGAATCGTATGCATTTTTTTCTATTTCAAAACCACAAGCTGTAATTCAGTTTCACTGCCATCAGGCATTGGAGCACAAATTCTAGAGATATATGAAAGCACCTTAATGAGGGTAGTGGGTTGTATGTGTGTTTTAAACCAAATTCAAGCAGTCTACAAACCTGTTGACTGAGAGATCCTTAAACATATAAACATACTCTCCTAAACAGATTCCACCCATAGTCTTCATTCTTACTGGAAAAATACTTCATAAATGTGAGCTAGGGAAATGTTACACCACTTAGAACCATTTAATAAGTGAATACTATTAATCATTGATAATGTATGCAAAAAGGTATGTGGCTTCCCAAATTTATGGAACAGATTTGTGTGTGAACTGCAAGCCATGGAAAACCTTGCAGCGTACTGTATTCCACTGTCAATAATCAAGATATCCAAAACTGATATCATCATGGTCCAAACTGATTCCTTAATAGACATTATATTATTTATGTGTAACTTCTATTGAAAAACTACTAGCTATAGGCTGTGGATAAAATCCTAGCAATGTATGGTTTCAGATGTTTGGCATGCCATAAAATGCATGTCCAAGATGTAACAGTATTAAAAAATTTGCATAATTTCTT
>JANHGN010014933.1:39626-59717 GCA_024605025.1 Megaceryle maxima | reverse complement strand
GCCCAGGGTGCCAGTGGCTGCTGTGCTGCCAGCGCACGGGGCTGGCTCAGCTCCAGCTGCTCCCCCCAGCACCCCCAAGTCCTTCTCCCCAGGGCTGCTCTCTGTCCCTTCCCCCCCAGCCTGTGCTGATACTGGGGGTTCCCCTGACCTGTGTGCACGACCTTGCACTTGTCCTTGTTGAACCTCATGAGGTTCACATGGTCCCAGTTCTCAAGCTTGTCCAGGTCTCTCTGGTTGACATCCCATCCCTCAGGTGTGCCAGTTGTACCACTCCTCTCCTCATATGGCTCACAGGAACCTTAGAAGGATTAGACTGCCCCACAACCTACAGCAAGATCCATCCTATCTAAAATGCTACCTAAGACAAATACTCAGCTGACCTTCTCTGTTGTAGAATCCACATCCTTTCTGGGCAACTGATTTCAGTAATGAAATATTAGAACACTCATTATTGATTTCTGTGTCACCCACATGGTGATTCAGCAGCTGCTCTCAGCATGCAGGCTTTTGGATAGTAGCTTCTGGCTGAGGAGGACATGGGACACAGCCTGGGTATGATGTCAGCTAGAGACAAAAGAGTTCTTTGTGCCAAGAGAGCACAAAAATGTATTCGAAGGATAAAATCTATACATATTTATATGTGCTTCTGTGTATACCTATATGGACATAATTATTAATACATATATATGAATATATACCTATATCCCCCACACACCTTATCCTAAAGCTTTGAGAAGCAACATTTCAATTTGCAAGCCTAAACCAGGTTAGAAATGAAAGCTCTGCAGCAATCAAAATTAAATTGGATTTGCTTTGTGAACCATCTGTTGAAGACTGTAGCAATAAACACCCAGAAAACAATGGCAATTTACCCACAGATTAACAACAAGCAGAGAGGCTTTTGAAGTCATAAAAACTACCTTGCTGAGGTAAAAACAGTGACCCAAGGTCATTCTCTTTCCCCAGTAATTTTGTTGAGAAGTTCCAGTCTGTGTCAAGGCAACTCATAAATCACAGAATCACAGAATGGTTGCAAGGGACCTCTGGAGATCACCCGGCCCAGCAGCGTAGGGTCCAGGTGGGTTTGGAATCTCTCCAGAGAAGGAGACTCCACAACCTCTCTGGGAAGCCTGGGACAGCCTCTGACACACTCACACCAAAGAACTTTCTCCTCCTGCTCAGCTGGAACCTCCTGGGTTCCAGTTTGTGCCTGTTGCCCTTTGTCCTGTCACCAGGCACCACTGAAAAGAGACTGCCCCCTTGAGTAAAGGCTTTTAGGATAACTCAGCGTAGCCATAGCTTTGCCTCACACCTTCTAATTGGTACATACTGGGTCTTTTTTTTATGGGGGGGTTCCAGCCAAGTGTCTGTATTTCAAATACCTGTGAAATCTGGAAATTTGTGGTTAACAAAGAGAAAGGCTCTTGCAAGGCTATTCTTCTCCTAACCATGCCACCTGAAGCCTCCTGGCCATGGATGGGGCTTGGCTTTTTTACCTTCTCTTTCCAAAAACACCCTCCTGCCACAGCAGAGCTCAAATTTGTGATCCAGGTGGTGTTCTACCAGGCTTTATAGCAACCACAGATCTTCTAGGAGAGAGTAGTGGTGTTTGAACAGGCTAGCCTGTGTCTTTGAGCAGTGGTGCTGCTACTTAATGACAGTCAAATTTCAGTAAGATTTCAAAGTTAGCAATAGCCCCTAGGGATTTTTTTTTTTTTCCATCCAGAAGGTAGCAGCTGTGGAGGAAAGAAGAACAAATATTCAGCACAGGAGCTGCATCTGGTCTTGATTTTATTTAATTTCTTTTTTTTTTTTTTTTTTTTTGTGATCTACCCAAAGGTTTTCTTTAAGGTCTTAGTGAGATTTTTAGCATTGGTCATGGTCAGAGTCCCTGACTTGCTTCAGTCTTGAAGGTAAAGGAGAGAAGTACAGAAATTCCAGCAATTTGCAAATTGTGCAAAATGTGCTTTAGGCTGTGTTGTGAAAATGAAATTGGAGAACTGGGCATAATAAATTGTAGATAAGGTTTCCAGAAAATGCATAAAAAGTATTTCTGCTATCTACACCCTGCTCCCCAAACCCCAAGACATCTATTATCCACCAGCACTGCACACAGGAAACCTTTAAAGTTAGCTAAGTTTGGTTTATTGAACTGAGCAGAACTGAACATTTTGCTCTAAACCTTTTTTTTTTTTTTTTTTTTGTGGCCTCATGAGACTTCAAGATAGGTTATTGACTTGTCCTTTCCATCCTTTTTTGGCAGGACTCTGTCTCCAAGGATGCCACAGGGACTGGGTGGTGTGGTCCATCCTGCAAGTATTGATCTGACTTTTGAAGATAGGTTCAACCACAGTAAATATCTTGTGTCCTCTTTCCTCTGGGGAAAAGTAGAGATGAGATCTTCACCTTCTGTCTGTTCTCTGCCCAACATTGTCTTCTACTCACAGATTACAGATCAGGTCCTACTGTCAAGTTCCTGAGTCTATTCTGCACACAGGTTTTCTGTCCTATTTCCTGGCCATGTAGAGATGTTTAGGATAGCCCGGGATGTCCCAAATGGCCTGAAACATATTCAGGCAACAGTTGGTTTTTTTTTTTTTATTTTCCTCTCAGTCTCCATAATGTAGTTTAAACATCTGGTTCATGCATGGACACCTTATTGGAACAGAGGTGGCTTAATCTGTGAGCTGAATCCCACTGAAGGTACCTAGGAAAAGCAAACGCACTTGTCAGTGACTTTAATGCCACTGTGCATGATGTGTCTCCATGGAGGGACATTTAGAGGTCTGAAAAGAAAAGGTGGAAAAGAAATTGAAGACTTTGCACAAGATGGCTGAAGTTTCTTGGGAAAACTCTAGGCAACTCCCAGGCCCAGCTACATTCCTGTCCTCTGTGGGAAGATGTTAAAAGTCAGTCTTTTGAGGAGATGGTTTTCAATTTCTGAGTGGTGTTCAGTAACAGAAATTTCCCTGCAGGAACTGGTACACAGCAAGAGTAAAAAGGTATAACCTCGATATAATGCCCATTGGAGACTAACCTTGAGCTTTCACAGATTCCCAGCCTGGTGGGGGTTGGAAGGGACCTCTGGAGATCACCTGATCCAACCGCCCTGCCCCAACAGGGTCACCCAGAACAGGGTGCCCTGTATTGCAGTGTCCAGGTGGGTTTGGAATCTCTCCAGACAAGGGGACTCCATAACCTCTCTGGGCAGCCTGGGACAGGACTCCATCACCTTCACAAGAGAGAAGTTTCTCCTAATATTGAGGTGGAACTTCCTGGGTTCTAGTCTGTGCCCATTGCCCCTTGTCCTGTCACTGGACACCACTGAAGAGACTCGCCCCATCTTCTTGACACCCTCCCTTCAGATGTTTATAACCATTGTTAAGGTCCCCTCTCAGTATTCGGTGTAGTTTCTGATTTTATCTTGTGGGGAGATAAATTAATGATGTAGCTGTGGTATGGATGGGCTACCCAGAATGTAGATGATGGGGACGTACAAACGGCTGTACCAATTCAGAGTCTGGGTCCTTCTAGCTCAGTCCCATCTCCCTGATGATGTAAACTTTGGAAGGGATAGAGGGAAAGAAAAATCCTACAGTGAAATATCCCTTGAAATATTCTTTCAGCTGACAATTCCTGCCTCGGGGACTTTCTCAGCTCAGAGATTGTATAAATGTTTCCAGCAGCTCTTGATGGACTTTTCTGTCATGAAGGCGCCTAATTGCTGTTCTAACCCCTATAGACTTTTGGCAGATGCAATATCTCGTGGTGATGAGTTCCACCATTTAAATATGTGCCATGTGAAGAATTACCTCACTTTGTTCATTTTGATAATTGGGTTTGATGTCATTTAGTTCTTGTATTATGAGAAACAGTGAATAATCCTCCATGATTATTCCTCTTCCTGACACTCCTGATATTTTCAACCTCCATTGTGTTCTTCCTCAGTCATCTCTGTTTTCCAGGAAAGTGCCCTTTGATTTAATTGCATTTTAACTTTAAAAGAAAAATGAGAATTTTCCAGAAAAATCCTCAACGAGTTAAAAAATCAGTTTTCATTAAAAACCCCCTACTCTGATGAAAATCCTTTCACCAGAGCTTGTTCCTGGCCACCAATTATGCAATACTCTTCCATTCTTCTGCCTTTCTCTACTCCCCATGGATCGTGGCTGCATCCAGATTCCTTCTGCTCCAGGGAGCATCTGGGAGAAGACATGGCTGGTGCAAACTCTTTATCCATGTGTGGCACAGAAATGAGAATATCCTCTTCTGACTTGTTTTTATCATAAATTCTGGTGTGTGGGAGTGACTATCCTCGTGAAATTACAAAAAAGGATTTGAGAAAAGCACAATGGTGGATAATTTGCAGGTATTTCTTCCTTCATCTCTCATGCCCCACAACCCCTGTTTTAAAAATCAGACACAGCAACAATTTGCAGCAACTTTTTAGGCAGGTTTGTGCATGTATTTGGTACAAACAAACAAAAATATGTGCATTCTGTTTCATAGAGCTTACATCAATCTGACAGAGCTTGAATCACAAAACAATACTCTGGCTAATAAATACATCTGGGGATGAAAAATAAAAATCTATACATAAAAATTTCCAATGTCTGCGGAAGAAAATTTACACTTATATACACACTGTAAACAATAGTAATGCAACCCAACTGCAGTCCAGCTCAGGCTGACAGGGACCTTCCTTCCCCCTTAAGCAGGACTCATGAGAGTCTACTGCCATACAAGCTGCTGTTCACCATCCTCAACACGCAGTTAGTTGAAGCAGCGAGGTCTGGCAATGCAATAGTGACATGAAGCCAGTGCAATGAGGTGAGAGCTCCTGGATAACCAGGGTACGGGTGCTTTTGGGAAATGACCTGCTTGGTAAATTTGGAGAAGTAGGGCCATACCCTCAGCTAGTCATGCCCTTGTGGGTCCAGAAGAGTCACTGGGATCAGACCAAATTTACCTCCTGAAGGTCTGAGCCCATTTTTCCAAGCTTGGGAGAGCTTAGAGACTGAGAGAATCAAAAGAGAATTGCACAGCTTTGGATACTCTGGTGATACGTCATACAAGGTTGTCTTTCCTCCCCTGCCAGCAAAGTCAACCCTGTCTACTCTAAATGATGCTCTACACAAACAGCCTCAGAGGTCAGTCATGGCATTGCTTCTTCTGATGCAAGATGCTAAATAAAAGGGGGTATCTGGCTTAAGTAAGAAACAAGTATTTTGCCTGGATGCAGCACAGCAGATCTTAAGACTTTCCTACAGCACCTTCTAGGGTATCTCCTGGGGCTGGATCGAATGCAGTGAGTAAATGAGCCAGTCTGGGCAGTTATATGTGTGTGCATAGGTGTGAGCAACCAGGCTTTATCCTTATGTTCTGCCTTGTAGGTCTGTAAAAAATTGAGATAGAGCGGCAGTAAACATCTGGACTAATATTTTTTTCCCCTCTGGGTGTTTTCAAGGGTCTAGAAACTGTAAATGTAAATATTTCAAAATTGGGGGGAAAAAAAAAAAAAGTATATTTAAAAGATCAAGGAGAAGTTGTGGATGCCCCATCCCTGGAACTGTTCGAATCCAGGTTGGATGGGGCCTTGAGCAACCTGCTCTAGTGGCAGGTGTCCCTGCCCATGGCAGGGAGGTTGGAACGAGATGATCTTTAAGGTCCCTTCCAACCCAAACCATTCTGTGATTGTAAGCGTAAACAATAAAGTCAGCTCATTCATGAGAATGAACTGCTAAATGAATTGATAAAAGCCCCTGCGAAGTCTTGATTTATAAATAGGAGAATATCTGCTCTTTTGGAGATGAAATATATATAAATATAGAAAAGTGTGTATTGGTATGGTCATGGGTGCTATGGGTGTCTGGCTGCAGAAAGACACCAGATAAATCTACTCCTGAGACAGGAGCAGTATGACAACGGCCTCATGTTGCACCAGAGGAGATTTAAGTTGGACATTAAGAAAAATTTCTTCCCTGGAAGGGTTGTCAAGCTCTGGAAGAGGCTGGATGGCTTCACCATCCCTGGAGGTGTTTAAAAGACATGTAGCTGTGGTGCTGAGCGACACGGTTTAGTGGTGCCCTGGCAGTGCTGGGTTAACGGATGAACTTGATGATCTTAAAGGTCTTTTTTAACCAAAACAATTCTCTGATTATATCAATGAGAATTTAATTGCAAATGTCCATCTTCCCCCTTGACTAGACTTTCACTTCTGATGAGATCTGTATCAGCTCACCCTAAACTGCCCCCAAATTGCTTAGATTATGCACTTGCATGTGTTAGACCTGCCAAGCAGTGTCACCAGAACCAGGTCCAAAAATGCAGATCTGGGTGCCTTTACTCCCTCCAACAGTGCCATGTGTGCAGATGCATCCTGAGAGGGGGGTAGAGGGCAGGAGCAGTAATGCTTTCACCTTGGCCTTCCAGGCGTCTCTGCTCTTCAGCAACTGCCCTCTCCCTGATGCCTTCTCTGTTACGTCCCCAGTGCCAGAAGTGTGCTCTACCATCAGGATCCCCTAAAGGCCCAGGACACCAGTGGCAGCTGCAGTTGTTATACTGAAAAATGACTTTCTGTGTCACCCCATCATCACTGTAGGGTCTCACTTCACTTGAAGGATGAAGAAACAGAAAAAAAAGATGCATTTCCCTACAGAGGTTCCCATGGTCCCTTGCTTTGGTAGGTTGGAACCTCTCAAGCTGACAACCTCTGGCTGATTCTGCAGACACTGGAGAACACTCCAGTAAAGAGCCTGGGTTCAGTGTCAGTGAAATGCTGCCCATGTGCCTTGGTAGGATTTGCTGCTGGGAGGAAAATATCTGGACAAAATCTGCAGGTCTTTGTGCAGTAATTCATCCAGTTTGGAGTCTTGCATTGAGTAAAGGGCAGAAGGTTGTTAAGGGTGTTGAGACAGAGCCAACTCAAGATATCATGTCCAGTATGCACTATTCAAAAAGGTAAAAGATAAAAGAAGTCCAACTTTTGCTCTGTTTTGATTTCCTTTCAAACAAATGAACAGCAAAAAGAAAGGTGACATTCTCTTTCCTATGCCCAGGAGCCTTTCATCTTCCTTTGATAGCCACCTTTAAGAGGATTAGACAGATGTGCTGTAGGCACATTCATGAAAGACTCCTAATGGGTTTGGGGGACAGTGCTGATGTGGATGAGTTTCCAGCCAGGACACATTCAGTGTCATGTTTCCACCCTCTATTTCATGTTCCCATTCTTTAGTCACCCAGCTTGAGATACTGCACCTCAGATCCAGACTTTGCCTCCATCACTTACATATCTCTCACCTCTGCTCACAGCTTCAGCTGATGACCACTCTGTGGCTCGTCACATGTCTGAAATTTCATTAAATCAGTGCCTGCAGTACATGGCCAAGTAGAGCCTGGGTGACCATTTTCTGAGTTGTAAAGCATGATTTGTGTGAGCCTGTTATGTTTCCAACCTCCTTGAGGTCCCTGGAGGAGGCTATGATGTCCTCCTGAGGGGAGCTCACACTCGGGGGCTGTAAGCAGTGAAAAAAAAAAAAACCTTACTGACATTGCTTTTGACCATGCTAACTGACATAACCAAGGGTAATTACTGATAGCCACCAAAGGCTTTGATGTGTCAGTTCTGTGGGAAACCACCTGGGAGAAGAGTTATGAGCCTAACACTGACTGCAGGGATGATCCTTCTACATGAGGGAGCTCCAGCTGCACATGAGCTCCACTTTAGCTTTGATTCTATGGATAGTAGAAATGGGCCCCAAACTCAGCTATCCCACCTTTCCTGAGACAAATGCAGGTTGACTATGAACCTGAGTGAACCCCCCTGGGATACATCTTTATTCACTGTTGTTTGAAAGACAATAACATGAGCAAGAAGGGGACTGAAAAGGCTGAGGATGGCCACCACCACCACCAAAAGGAGCTGCTTTCTCTCTGTATCCCAGATGGATGCACACTAGAGCATGGTGGGCTGCAAGTGTTTCACTGGGAGGTGAAATGAGAAATGCTTCACTGGTTGGAATTAGGCCTGCACACCCATTGGCACCAGTGTGCATACCCAGACTGCTCCTCTGGCCTAAAACCAGAATAAGTGGAAGGGGCAAAGCTGTGGTCACAGCAGACATGATGGCTGAAAGCCAGGATCCCCCGACCCTGCTTGGGAATACTACAGTCTTCTCAGTCTCCAAAGCAAATGCCTAGACTGGAGGTCCTGCCCAGCCCTGCAGACCTTCAAGCTCCCAACCCATCATCTAAAGGATCAGCTGCCAGCTGCTGCTTGGCAGTGTCCTTTCTGGGTTTTGCCTCTGGATGGAAACATGATTACATGTACTAAGGCAGGGTTGGCATCTTCTGGGATTTGATCTTTCCATTAGATTTTATGGTGTTTTTTTAAGGCAAAGGAGACATCCTGGTTTCCCTTCATTGCACAGCTTCTTCCAGAGTCAAAGATAACCATCCACTGGGGGAAACAGCTCTTGTCCTAAGGCCATATCCACCACACATCTTCCCCTGCTGCTGCAGCTCGTTAAAATAGGATATGCCATTGGCTCTTATTTGAGGAACCCATAATCCCACAGAAGGGATTGACCTCCTCCTGGGGGATGCTTGTATAACCTTTGGGCAACTGCATTTTATACCTGATTGCTGCTTCCAGTCTGCCTGACAGACCCACAGATAGTATCCTGTCGTGGTTCTGCTAGATACCTCTAAAGAAACCATCGACAGCTGTCCCAGTGGCTTCAAATATCTGTTTCTCGCAGCCTGCAGCAGTCTGTTAAGTCATAGGTTTGGTAGTCGATGGTTTCTGTGAAGTCATGAGGGATCCCAATAGAGACAGACTCCACCTCAGTTTTGTAGGTGGCTGTCACCCCCCCTTTGCTGGAGCCACCCCGGATTTTGTTAGAAAGGCTGTTCATCTTCTCCTTCAGCTGGGTGGATGCTGGTTTCTGGAAAGGAGTGAGCATTTTCCAGCCCTTGAAGCTGAGCGTTCGCCTCTTACTGGCTCTCTCCTGCAAGGAGGAGCTAAATATGAACGAGCTGTTCAGGGTGTTAATCCTGGGCCTCAGGTCTGTCTCAGAGTCTTGCACCGAGCTGTTCACAGAGGCCCCTCGCCAGTGGTGGTCGTAGACACGCCAGATGGGCCGTCTTCTCCGGTGGCACTGGCACTTGAGCAGCCTGATGAAAGCTCGCTTGAACTCTTTGCTGGAACATGGGTAAATGATGGGGTTCACACAACTGTTGAAGTATCCCAGCCAGAAGATGACCTTGAAGACAATTTCAGAGGGCTTCAGAGATGGGAAGAAAGAACCTTGGAAGAGATTAAAAGAAATATGATTAGATGAAGAAGGGTATGGCAGCCTGGGATTGCAAGGGTGGTGGTCAGCCCAGCCTGGCAGACATGAGACCTGCAGAAAAGGCTGAAGGTGAGATTCTGCTATTAGGTCCTTGACTAGCAATGTCATTGCCACCAGAGTGAAGAACTGGTCACTGCAGGACTGCAAGGCATTGACCTTAAAATGATAATGATGGATAATACCTCATCTTTGGCAGGAACCTCCTACTCCCCGCTGCAAAAGGGCTGCTGGCAATGGACCCAGCACCCTCAAAAGCAGCTGTGAGCTATTGTGTCAAGGCCATACAGCTCAAAGGGAGGCTGTTAATTGTTGCAGGAGCTGGACAAGTATGAGGGGTGGTGAGGATGGAGGATTTTTCTCACATCTCTTTCCAGACAACTATCCAGCTAAGCACCTCCAAATCCAGCATTCATTGTGTTTTGAAGGGGATCCACTCCAGAGGAGAAAGTCCTGGTGCATGACCCCACAGCCCCATGACCAAACCTGTTTGCCTCACTGTGGATTCAGCCTTCCTGCTATGGATTGATGCAGATTCTTACACCCAACAGGTATATTCCATAAGTGGGGGCCTAGATGCTTTATGAGACCCTATAGTAAGGGCTGAGGGCATCATTTTGGGGAGCAGGTTGACCACAGCACTATAAAAGGATGGACACAGCCCTGTCATCTGCAACACTGGAAGAGCAAGACCCCTTCACCTCCTACAGTAATGTACTTTGGATCATCAGTACTATACATCCTCGGTTCAAATTTTGCAGTGATGTTAAGGTGGACTCTTAAAGTGGGCTCAGATAAGATCCACTGCCCCAAGTTTGTACCTGCTACTTGAAAACTCTTTTGTCCTCTCCAGCCCCTATATATGCTTTTGTGCTGGAGGTTCCTGGTGGTTTTCTGGGTGAAAAAGCTGGAGGTTTTTCTTTTGCAGCCAGAAGATGTCAGTGTTGCTCCCAAATGGCCCCATCAATTAGCATTCCCCACTCGCATCTGAAATAACTTTCTGACTCAGCCTTAATTTCTTTTAATTTTAGCTCTAGATGACAAATCGTGCCGCCATGTGACTGAGCGTTAATTTGTATTTTAGTAAATAACATTAGCTGTGGATATCATTATTATTTTCCCCGCTCTCAAAAGCCTGGTGTCAAAACAGTAAAACAGGTGCTAGGAGCCAGAAATTTGGGATTGACACTACAAGCTCTTTGCTGGAGAAAAAAAAAAATCATCCAGGAAACCCAGAGCTTTGGTTCCAGCAAAGCTTCCTTACACCCATCCCTAAGAAGTGCAGAGATTACAGCCAGACTCAGCATTAGGTACGTGGGCTACTCCATCACTGGGACGTGGGAGGAGAAAGACAGATCTCAGCGTTTTCTGATGGTTGGGTGAGGAAAGCACAGATGCAGCCACACAGCTTAAATATCTGCTGAAGGCCAACCCAAGTCGTAGGGCTGGAGTAGACCCTGGCTGTCAATATGTGCTGAAGGAGGCATTGAATAAGGATTATGAGCAGGGATGATGTCTCTGTGCTGGATAGCCCTGCAGCCTTCATGGACATGAAGAGCATTTCCAGTTTGATGAGCAGCTGCTGGTGTTGTAGGCTATGGTTTTGGACAGAGCAGTAACACCAGGGTTAAATTTTGTAGAGGTGATACCCCACCTCGATTGTTTTTGATTAAAGGAGTTTATTCCTTTGGGGACAGTGGTGAGCTTTATAAGCTGGCGCTAGGCTGCTTGAACCACCACATCCAATTCTAACCACAGGAGAAACACCACCCCAAGTGTTTAAACACCCAAGTGGTGCTGAGGACAACCCCTCTTTGCATTGTATGTAGTATCTCCTCTGTTCTCCATCCAACCATGGCTTTGAGCCTTCCCTATTTCTCTCACTGCCCCCAGCCCACCGCCCTGGACTGTCCAATGCTTTGGGCAATGTGGACCAGCAGTAACTTTCCAAGCTCAGCATCCATTTGTCTCCTCAATCTCAGGTCTTGGCAGTAGTGGATGGGTCTGCTTTCCTGCCCAGACTCCTCCCATCTCCATCCTGCCTGGGGACCAACCTCAGTCCAGAGTCCTGTGCTCCCTGCAAGGTTATTCCTGTCTCTCAGCCCTGAGACACTGCATTGTCCCACCTTGATCCTGCCATAACTCAGCATGAACAGTTGGGATCAAGACAAGTGAAAGACTTCATTAAACATGTAATTTTACTCATTTGCTTCTCAGGAAGGGGTTTCATGCCTCAGTTTCCCCGCTGGAGAAGGGACCTAATCACCCCTAACCCTTTCACAGCATTGCTGTGAACCCTCTTTGCCTCCCACACTGGAGTCTCAGAGGAGCTGCAGCTTTACATAGCATTTTTTAACTTGAAAAGAGAGGAAAAAAACCCAAAGAGCTATGGTAACAAAGCAAATAAAAGCAGGGGCTCTTTAGAAATGAGACTTGTAATTACTGCTTGAGCCAGGCTACTTAAGAGATTGGTTCTTGCTTAAGCAGACTGATAGTTCTGAAGATAATAATTTATATCTAGTGCTTAAAGGTTCATTGCACAACACACTTTCTGTAGTACATGCCTCATCTTTTGCATCCAGATGATGAATAATACAAATTGAAAAGGAAAAAAAAAAATAGCTACAAATTCCCTGAATTTCAACTTTGGCTGGTTTTCACTCGCTAGAACCTTGTGTACATCTGAAGACAAGGGCCTCATTATCATCTTCATTACTATGCAAATAAGTGTGCTCCTTGGAAGAGACGTGTACTGAGTGCATCCATAGTTTCCTCATTTGGTCAGACTGGGATGAACAGAACTAGGCAGGGAGGTCTCAGAACACAGCCTTGGCTGGTACCTTTGTACATGTTGGAGCATCAGACTCTCTTGACAGGCACTGAGAGGACACGTAAGGAAGAGCTGTGGGATCTTACTTATGGAATGAGTAAAGAAAGAGAGAAATTAACTCTTGCTTTCATACACACAAATATGCATCAACATTTTGAGAGAGGAAGGGGTTTTGGACTGGGTTTTGTAACAGTGACTATATAGCAACACAGATGTTGTTAGTAATGGACACTTGAAGAGGTCAGGAAATAATCAAGTGCTTCCAAAGTCCAGAAAGAGAAAAATGGGAGTAAAACATCAAATATAGCAACACAGAGTGATGTGTCAGCACTTTAACCTGCTATCTCAGTGTAAGAGCACTTTTTGATGATCTGGCCCCAAAAGCGTCAAAGCCAAAATGGGGCAATATCAAAGCACAGCAAGTCCAAATGTTGTAGGACTTGTGTCATGGCACAAGTTTGTGAAACTTGGTCTTGTTTCAAAAAGAAGCTCTTCCTACTCACTCAAAATCAACTCCCTGCACACCTCTTTCAGGCATCCAGCTCAGCCCTTATGGCAAAGCTGGGAGTGCTTATCAAAAAGGGAGGTGTTGACACCTGTCCTGGGGACATCCACCTGTATGGTGGTCTTGGTGGGGTGAGCAGTGCAGTATGTGTGCTGGGATCCAGCAACAACAGCCATGCTGAAACATCTGGGACCCCAAAGCCTTCACAGGGAGAGGACAACGAGGCATGACCTGCCCTGCTTGAACTGCTTTTGGGGGTAGTGCTCCCACCTGGGAGGTCTCCATTCAACCTGATTAAATCCACATTGGAGACAGCCCGGGGGAATAGAAAAAGACCTCTGATGTGCCCTTTCTCCATCCTGACATCCATCACCCAGTGATTTCTCTCTCCTGGTGGATGGAGAATCTTGTCTGTATCTCTGTGTAGGACGCTCCCAGCTAGGGCAGGATGCAGCTGCCTTGTCTGTGTTGGCTTATGGAGATCCCGCTGAGGACTTTGTCTTCTCCTAATAGATACAATTTTTACAATAATACTGCTGGGGGCCTTGAAAGTCAATTTGGGACCTTTATACTTTTTGTCATTTTAATAAAAGGTCATTCCACATCTTGTGGAGTCTGAATCTTAGTGACAGAGCTGGGTCTGAGCAAGTACTGCAGGTCCTGTTGTAATCCTAGATAATTATCTTCAGGCTCATTAAGAAAATAAGAAAGCTGCAGCTGAGCTCAGGGAAAGCTTGTCCCTAGAGTGCAAAATGACCAGAGTCACAGTCTAATAGTGATCTGAAAATCAAATTTAATTTTTTTTTGGTGGTGCAGAAGTTGAGCTAATAAGTTATGTGCTGTGAAGTGAAAGCAAAATAGTAATTTATTTGGTGTTCTTACAGCATGAGTGTTTGTGTGTGTGTGTGTGCAGGTCGTTTATAGATGTGTGTACACTGTGTGTGTGCCTACACGTTTTTTTTCCTAGGTAATCTGTCCCAGCTCATATCTTAGGAAGAAACCCAGCTCTGAAGCAATGGACATGTTCTCCAAAGCTGTGACACCCTGTGTTGGGTGGGTAGTAGATGCAATCTCCTCTCTACATATCCAAACACACATCCCTTTTTTTTTTTTTAGGTTGTTTGAGTGAGCACAATCTCATGATCTTTCCTTGTCTGCACTTCTCCACCCTGCCCTCCCCATGACTCATTCAAAGGTGATATCACTGGATTGTTTGGAGAGTTGCTGGTCCCAGTGTTCAGCACTGAAAAAATTAAAGCAAAACAAGAAAAAAGACAAATGCACAAATGAAAATGGACCCAGTCCAATCTAAATTCTGGCCCTGGCTCCCAGTATGCTGCCAGAATCTGTGAGCAGGCTTGCTTTCTGCTGCAGTTGGCAGAGACATCTTTACTTTAAAAGGTCTCTGCTTTACAGCATGTCCTGAATAGTCCATGTCACGGAAGTGCTGCAGACGTGAGACCAGGTGGGTACAACAAAGTGCCAAAGTCATGCCCCAATGGTGTTCTACCATGGGTGGGAAATGTGAGGACCAGGAGATTGTTCACACTGACATGGGGCCTTGTTGTTGCTTGGTGTGGGATTTGTATGAGGAATGACCCTGGACAAAAACATCTTATGGAGAGCTAGACCTTGCAAATGTTGTTGGAATGACACTGTGAGGGTAAATAGGGAGCTATTATAGAATCATAGAATTATCAGGGTTGGAAGGGACCTTAAAGATCATCTCATTCCAACCCCCCTGCCAATGGCAGGGACACCTCCCACTAGAGCAGGTTGCTCAAAGCCCCATCCAGCCTGGTCTTAAAAACTTCCAAGGATGGGGCCTCCACCACCTCTCTGGGCAACCTGCTCCATAACCTGTTATTCACTGCCCTTTCCACTACAAATGGCATCACAGGAGATGGAGAGTAGCAGGTGGTAGGTTAAAAGCAAAGAGGGGATGGTTCATATCACAGCACATTGATCAGCTGTGGATGTCCTCACAAAGAGAGGTTGTGGGTGCTAAAACATGACTGGCCAAACTAATGGAAAAGAAAAAAATCTACCAAGGTGCAAAACACTGTGCATAGTTAGGAAGCACCAGAAACCCACAAATAGGGTTAGGTCTGTGGTGGGGACAGATGTTCCATGATCAGAATTCTTCCTGAATATGTTCTCAAATGTCAGGACAGGGTCTGAGGACTCCCTCAGAATGTGTCAGAGCAGCAAGTTAAGAGAATTCCAGCTGGTATTGGAAAAACCCTGACATAGGAGGTACCATAGCTACTATCAAGCTCACTGTGGGCTCTCCTGGCCAGAGAAAGAGTCAGTTTCTTCCTTCTATTTTTATTGGCTTTCACAAAGTATATTAATTAAAATTGGTCCAAAGTAATCATGAGCTGCCACTTTCTGATCATTACTCAGCTTACATCCCTCCTTGCCAGCTCCTTCCTGGGCCCCCATGATGGGCAACCTCCCTGATACATCTGCCAAGCTATGGGACAACAGGCTGGATGTCAGCAAGGACTTCTGCCTGGTTGGGACTGGGAGTCTGAGCTTCTGACCAGTCTTTCCTGACCTTCTCCTCCATCCACTACTGACCACCTCCTCTGGGCGTCTGTAGGCATATCAGGGTCCCTAGAGGGTTAACACCTCCTTGCAGCTGGTGGTGTGTCTTAGAGTGATGGGGGAGTTCACTGCCCTCGTAGGACAGATCCAAGAGCAGCTTGGCGTAGGGAGGAGGACAGCATGTTCACAGAGTGACTCTGGCGTTTTCCCTGGAGGACGATGGTGTTGGGATATCGTGTGGAATTCCTCAGGCCTGTACGCCTTCCAACCAACCCCATAAACAATGTCACAGATAAATGACAGCTTCCGTCATGCCATTGAAGGCCCCAATTTGCTGCCTGTGTGCCTCTCTGCATGTAGTCATGACTGCTTGCTCTGACTTCTGCACCCTGATCTGATCAGGAAGAAAAGCAGGGAGAAGCCACCCCTCCCCTGCCCATTGCTGACCTTCCCAGCAGTATCGCATTGTCCCAAACTGATGGTTTTGGAGAAGCCCTCCTGGAGAGTGCCTGGCCATGCCAAAGCCCACAGTGGGGTCTGCAGGGTCCCTGTGGGGAGGCAGGGCAGCCTGTGTTGTGGTGGGACTTAGGAAAGCATGTTTTAGTCTCGGGGTGGTGGGTCATTGGTAAAGGTAGGAGAGACCAGACTGGTAGAGGTCAAGGGCTCTGAAAAACACCAACATGCTCAAACAGTATCTCAGATTTGAGGACTGAGTGTGGTTTGCCTGTCAGCAAGAGAAGGATAATGTAGCACAGCCTTGTTCTGATCATTTACTGGTCTAATTCACAGTGCCCAAACCTGTCCCCTACACTCTCAGCAGTATGGTCCAGTAGGTCTCCAAAGCTATCCTCTAAGTTGCAGCACATCAGTAGGACTTTGGCTGAAACTGCCTTTCATTGCCCTCAAAGCTCACACTGGAGCCTTTCTCAAAGCAATCCCATCAATCTGGACCACTAATGGGAGTCATTGCAATGAAGATGTTTCCAAGACATCTAACTTCCTGGAAATTGTAGGTCTCTCTTGTGAATCACTTAACTGAATTTAGGTACCTGAGCAAGTCAGTGGTTTTGTCAGTAGACTCTGTGGTGAGGATGGAGTGATCCACCTCATCCTAAGTGTAAGCCTGTACCTGGCAGGTAGATCACACTAAGTCTCAAATGATTAGACCCAGACTCCTGGCTCAGGGGCAACCACATCATGGACATCCAAGGTTACTCCTGTTGGATTTCTCCCTTAATGTCATTGGAATCTGGTAGTCCCCTCCTCTCTTAGAAGTTGCCAAAACCTCCCATGCACCAATTTCTCTCAGGACTAATTTGCTTAGCATAGTTCAGCTAGATGTCTCCAGATAAATTTGGTCCAGGGAACAGTTCACTCCAGACACCATTTCCAAAAGACCATAAGAACTTGTCATAAGGACTTTGCAATGCAAAGTACTTATTTCAGACTGAAGATATACTCTGGTGGGCTGCTACGTGACACCCCCTGCTCTTCCAGAGATTACAGCTCCACAAGAGAGTAACTATATTGGATGACCACTGGAGTGCTATGTAAGGTCCAAGAGAGGCTTCAGTCTAGGTGCTGTAAAGAACTTGTTCTCCTCTAGTCTACAGCCATTCCTCTGAGGGGGGCTTGTGACCATAAACTGGCTTTTCCTTTTACTGTTTTGGTTGGTTGGTATGGTTGGGTTTGGTTTTTTCATCTGTATAGTTGACCCCTAGAAGTTAGCTTGGTTCCTGAACAAGTTGTATCCAAACTTGTCCTTTGCTGGATACAATTTGGAATGTGCTTTTATGTGATACTATTACAGAGAGGTGAGGGGACACAAAGAGGATTCAATATGCCAGGTTTCTTGGGAGGACACTGATCCTTCATTTGGGGACACACACCTGAAAGCAGCAGTAGCAAATCCTCAGGAGGTCATGACATTCATTGCATTCTCCTTTGAAGGACTTGGATGTCCCACGCTAGCACCATGCACAAAGTTTCATTGCCCTGACCTGGTTATACTGCATTCCATCTTTCATTAGAGACCTATAGAGAAGGAAGTCATGATCAAGAAAATAAGGGAATAATTAAGGGATTGTGGCCTCCCACTGCAGTGGGGTTGATGTATAGATATCTAGAGCCCCTCATGTGTAGAAGGGCCAAGAAGGGTTTCCCTTCAACTTTGTAGCCCTTTGGCAGGATGACAGAACCATCCTTTTGAATATGAAAGTTAAAGAGTTAACACTAGTGTTTCTACAGAGAAAGCCCCTGAGATGTCTGAGACTTCCAACCACATGGAACTGTAAAGGAAGGAGACTTCAGTACAGACAGGTTGCAACAAGTGCTCAGGCCCTTCTGGAGAAAAGGTTAAGTACCTACAAAAGATGTGCACAGATTGATGATGTGTTTCACCATGTGGTTGAATTGCAGGAAACAGTTAAAAGGCTGCATGTATTAGCAGGGCCAAGACAGAAATGGTGGTTTCATAGCCATGTTCCTGCAGTGGACACCACTGCAGAATGAGGCACCTTTGATGCTGGTGACTTGCAAAAGCAGGACTCTGCTTCAGTCCCCGTCCTCCAGCATTACAACCAAAACCAGATATGAAGATTTAACATCTGTAGACATCCATGAGCAAGGTCTGCAAGGAGAAACTACCAGCAGCACACAGTGTATACTGCAAAAGGAAGCGATGACTGACCATAGTGGGTGACTGTTGAGGGGCACTGAGGCACCCATCCAGACATCATGAGAGGATTGCTGACTTCCAGAAGCTAAGGTCTGAGACATTGCAGGAGGGTGCCACAGCTTATCAGGACCATTGACTACTAACCATTGCTAGTCCTTCATGGGGGCACAAATGACTCTGCAAGCCAGAACCTGGGTAGGATGAAGGAAGACTACAAAGCCCTGGGGATACAAGAGAAAAGTATCAGTGCCCAAGTGTTTTTTTTCTCCATTTTCCCACTCAGAGGAGAGGATAAGAACCGGACCAAACATCGCTTTTGCATGTTGTGGAAGGCAATGCTTTCTCATGCCTGTGATGAAGCCCAGGACCTGGGATCTGTCCAAGGATTGCTGCTGACCATTAATCCTGGGCCACCTGATGAGCTCATTTTCATGTGTTTGCTTGATCTGTGGTGAAGACTATGTCTTGCTCTTGTTGAAAGGGGACAGTACAGAGGCCCTGGTAGTCCCAAACTTAGTGTTAGATATTGTCATCTCCATGCCCTCAAACCAATGTGTCCATCAACTCACCTCAACACTATTCTGCCCAGAAGCAGCCTTTTTAGCTGCTTGGTTCATAGAATCATAGAATGGTTTGTGTTGGAAAAGATCATCTAGTTCCAACCCCTCTTCCACTAGACCAAGTTGCTCAAAGACCCATCCAGCCTGGACTTGAGCACTTCAGGGATGGGGCATCTACAACCTCTCTGATCAACCTGTTCCAGTGTCCCACCACCCTCACAATAAAGAATTTCTTCCTAATATCTAATCTAAACCTACCTTCTTTCATTTTAAAATCATTACCCCCTCATCCTATCACTACGTGCACTTGTACAAAGTCCCTCCCCAGCTTTCCTGTGGGCTCCCTTTAAGTACTGGAAGGCCACTACAAGGTGTCCCTGAAGCCTTCTCTTCTCCAGGCTGAACAACCCCAACCCTTTCAGCCTGGCCTCCCAGGGGAGGTGCTCCAGGCTCCTTGACCATCTTTGGGGTTCATCCTCTAGGAAGATGGACTGGGCAGCAGATTCGGGACCACAGACAATGTTGAACACAGCAGGAAGGAAGATGAGCTTTAAAAGTGAGTCACAAAATGAGCAAGGAGACAAAAGGATAACCATTTTTTCATCTGGCTTCTAGTAAGAACTCCCTTAAAGGTGATATTTTTGCAGTGTTTCTTATGCTTGGGAAAGAGAAATGTGTATCCAACTGCCTATTATTCCTTAACCATTCACAGATAATAGCCTGACTCCAGCCCCAAAGGGGACTTTAAAACAAATCTTAAAATCATGAGAATCAGCAAAAGGACATAAATGAAATCAGTACAAAAAAATAAAAGGTCTGGAAGGTTGGCCAAACTGGTAAATCCATAGGGAGATATCAGGAAGGTTCTTATTTGCCAACTGCAAAATAAATAAACAAAAAACCCAAGTCTCCTGAGAGGAGAAAAGTCAGGGTAGCTGAGTCACATGTCGAGAGTGCTTGTCTTGCTGTTCAAGCATAAAAAAGACTGAAATCTATGCGCTGATGTTACAGTGAGCAAGGCAGAGACCACCGTGAGATTCTTGCTTAGATGGTTCAACAGAGGAAAGGCGCTTGGGGCTGTCTTTGAAAAGAAAATTTCCATCTGGCTCAGGATCTGAATGAACACAATGGCCTTGTGGGGTTGCTAGGTTCCCTCCAAGGCAATGTGAAAATTGGCATGCCACTCAGAGAGGAGCAGTCCCGTGGCTCTCCATTCTGCAAACACAGGAGCGTCCCGAGTGAAGGTTTTGCTGCATCTGAGCCTGGGAGTCTCTTCTCTGTGTGATGGCATCTCAGTGCCTGAGCTTCTGGCTAAAGTAGCCAGTATGACCATCAAGGGAAGCATTTATTCCCTGATTAGCTGCCATCTGCAGGAGGAGAAAGCCATAGGTAGAATGTCTCATGGGCAAAAATCCAACCATAGGCACAGGTTGCAAAAACTAATGAGCTAAGATGCTGATTGTGCCACTTTGGTGGATGAAAAGCTGGACATGAGCCAGCAATTTGTCCTGTGCTGCATCCCCAACAGTATAGGCAGCAGGGGAGAGGGGGATCCTGCCCCTCTGCTCCCAGGGCTCTGATCTGGGGAGACCCCCCTGCAGTGCTGGGGCAGCTCTGGA